>JARSSU010041118.1:0-51029 GCA_029619165.1 Eurosta solidaginis
CAAAACGAATGAATTACAGCCATTTGTCATATGTTAATCATACTGTGCTGGTTTTGAAACAGGTACGAAACAACGACTTAATAAGCAAAAATGTAGGGCATGTAAAAATCTGGAATAATACATACATACATATACACAATGGGTAAGCATGAAATATTCAAGTTGCAGGTGCAGTTATTGAATTCAGCAGCTGGTTGCGCATGCGCATATAACTGAATATGTTGAAGGGATAATACGAACCGGTCTAAACTGAACATGCTTAATATGCTTACACATATGTATAAATAAAAGTGATATATTTTAATATATGGAATTTAGGAAGCATCATGCATGACGGCTATTTTCTGTTTTTAATAAGGATGACTGAGAAGTAGCAGAGATTCAGGTCAACACCCAACGAAGTTACGCCATGATTTACCTGTATTTTTGTTTGTCCCTTCATAAACAATTACTTTTACATCATTGCAGGTGCGCTGATAAACATTTTCAGCATTATCTTAATTGGACTTTATGTATTATTTCCATATACGTGGTTACAAGTTTAATAGCAATCTAGTGTGGGGGAAAAAACCCCTGAAATATGCCTACGCTTACTTAGATTCTGATAACTTGCCGCAGGAGCTCCATCAGGTGCCTTGGCAGCTTTTTAGTTAGTTGGAAATGATCTTCCATCTCTATTATGGAAGGAATAATTTTCGAATATTATTCGAATGAAAAGAACTGACATATTTCTAAGAAAGTGACCGGCTTTAAAAATAGAGTTGATCTTAAAAGTACAATGTTTTAAAAGGTTGACCAGTTTTAAAAAAGGAGCTCGTTCTAAAAGTATGGGCGGTTTTGAAATTGAAACTTGTTTTTCGGCGTTGACGGGATTTTAAAAAGGAGCTCGTTCCAGAAGTATGGGCGGTTTTGAAATTGAAACTGGTTCTTAGGCGATGACCGGATTTTAGAAAGTAACTGGTTATAAAATAATAACCGCTTTAAAAAAATAAACTAGTTTCTGAAAGGATAATCAGTTTTAAAAAATGTACTGAAAAAGGTACTAAAAAAGTATCGGTTCTAAGAAAGTAGCCGGTTTTAAAAAGTAACCGTTTTCTAAAACGTATCCGGCTGAGCAAAACTACTAAAGGTAGTTGAATATAAAAAAATTTACAGTCGAAAACAATTTGTGAGATTCTTACTATAATAGTCATAACTGGTTGGGTTTCCGCTTTCCATCATATAAAGTGACATAATTTCAGCACATGACATCAGACTATTAACACTTTTTTGGGGTTCTCTACACATTTTGCAATGTCGTAATGGGTGTAAATAGATACTTTAATGTTACATCGCTCACCTGAACTTCTAAGCATACTTCGAAATTAAACTTTGATGTCATACATGTTTAGTATAATTTTTGCTTGTACCCTTCACCTTCATTGCCTGAGTCGACAATAAACAAACAGACAAATATCGATAGCACCCTCCAAAACCTTCTGGAAATGTCTTCGTTGTTACAAGAACAAAATAAATCACGTGCCTTCCAAGTGAGTATTGAGTTAGGAACCGTTTGCAAATCTACCCGCTGAGCTATTGCGATAGAGCTGCACTAGGTGTCAGAAACTTTTTCAGCTGCCTTGAAAGGTATTTTGACTGCATGGGGGCTACGTCTGATGAAGATTTATCGTAATCTGAATATCTTGGCAAAACGATTCAACTAGCTTTAGTCCTAAATTTTATGGTGACGAGTCAGGTTTAGACAAGAAAGTGACGCTGGCTATGTTATGAGTTGCCTTACACCACTGTAGAAAAGGTGCATATTCCGTGTCGGCACATTTTGTAGAATGGTGTAAGGAATCAGGAGCTGCGTATTCCGGCTCATACTGTATGAAAAATAAGTTTGGGAATACGGGTCGGCATTTATTCTGAAAATAAAAGCGGCGGAGGTTTCCGCCGACATATCATATCGCGTATTTTCATATGATGTATTATCATTTCGCTGCATCACATGATATGTTGCGTCCAACAAAATTGCGAAGAGTCATAGCAGATATTTTCTAGTCAAATTGGGTTACGTTAAATGCATTATTTAAGATCGCTTTAATTTTATCAGAACTTAAAGTCACCCATTAATTAGTACCTACAGTTCTGTATTATGACGCATTTTTATATGATTTGACATCATTTCGTCACATCACATGGCATGTTGCTTCAAATAAAGTGACGAAAAGTCTTAGCTGATATTTCCGTATCAAGTTGTATTGCTTTTAAGTATTGCATCACTTAACATCGCATTGCATCATTTAACATTACCTACAGTTCTCTGGCTCATGCAATATGCCTTATGTATAGAAATTTGTTTATCTAAATGGGAAATAAAATGGGTAAATGATGCCGAAAAAGCTTTTTACTACCAGAAGAAGTTTCTTACTGCAAAATTCAAGTATTCTACCTTAAAAAATTACAGGGTTATTACGTGTAATACAACGCAAGTGAATTAACAAGTGAAAAAGAGTGTGATTATCATCTCATATCATCCCATTAACAGGAAATATTTGCATTAGGAACATGCCTCGAATAAAAATATTTAGTTCGAAAACATGTTATTCATAAAGCTCCTCCCATAATCGATAAACAAAACACATCAATAAATATTTTTTAGCAGCATCATTAAGTAGAAGAATCAACAATTTACACTCGGCTGCTGCTGTTAAAAGATTAATAGATTTTTAAGTGGTGAACGGAAATATTAACAACCGAAGAAAGAAGTCCAAAATCATCAATGAAATACTGTCAAAATTGTAAAGTAATAATATAAAATAACTTATTCAACGGTGTTGACAACAATCATGCTGCTGTCGACATACAGACATACATATGCACTCAAACTCATGCATTGGAGATTTGGAACCCTGAAAGACTTAACACTCAACACTCATTTCAACTTAAGTAATTATGTCCAAGCACTTATATAAAAGGTGGATACTTACATACAAACATAAAAGTATTCACGTCGTGTTGGAGTAAAACAATTAAAAAAAACTTCTTGAATTCAATGTTGCATCACTTCAGTTGTAGTAATTGTTGTTGTTCTTCTTAATGCTTTTTTTCTTTTTTCAATTATTTTATGACTGAAGCTCTTCATTCGCTCAAAATTGGGTTAGCTGATGAAGGTCGGTATTTTTCGTTGACATTCATGTTGGTGTAGCGAAAGATGAATGAAAATCCAAGATAAAATGGAAAATAAGTAAGCACTTACAGAAAAATTAAAGAAAAAAAATCCTTTTATTATCACTGACAGCGAAAGTGCCCTTTAGCATGAGAGTTTGGCATGCGGAATTTAACAGTAACAATAACAAGTAAGAAAGTACAAGTTCGGGTGGAGACGAACATTATATACCAAGCTGTAGGCTTTCAAAAAATATAGCTAAGTCTTATCACTACTAAGGTAGAATATCAGTATAATATAGTAATATAAAGAAAAAATAAAAACATCCCAGAGGAAAAATGAAATTTCTGCCAAATTTTAAAATATCATCTGATATTGATTTATGGTATGTAAAAATTTTAATTTTCCTCTTAAATATAGGCGTTGCCACGCCAATTTATCAAAATTTAACTTAACTTGTAACTTACTATAGCGTCAATCTTTCAGCCGGTTTATGAATAAGAGTTTATGATTTTCAATAAAATATATTCTTTTCCAACCAAAACCACGCATCAAATTTGGCGAAGATATCTCAATTTTTAATGAAGCTATTGGACTGACAGATGGACGGACGAAAATTGGCGCAATCAAAATTTTCTTCAGCTCTGCTTATTTTATGATATGGAGGCCCATTTCTTAAATTTCATCACTTTATTTCATTTTACAATATCGAAAAAATGAATGTGGTAAAGAGCGATTTGGATTATTTTGATATCAATCTTTTCTGATTCCAGACAAATTCGTGCAACAAATTTTAAATTATACCGAAGTCTAACGCACCGACAGCCGAAGCGGGACGACTGGCTCAATGGATTTTTTTTACACTGATAACTTTAATGTATGGAAGTTTATATCTTCTCATTTACCTTATATGAGCACAACCCACCAGTATGCGACCTAAGTTTAAATCTGCGTGTTCAAGCGCAGCTGGGTATAAAAAGAATGCGTACTATATAACTGAGAGTTTGGTCGTTAATGACTTCAAATGAAACTGCGTATATTTTTATTTCACGCTGCTTGCGTTCATGAGTTGGTAAAGTTCAAGTGCTCCCTACAGAATTACATCGGATAAGTGTGTATCTATAGACTAAGGGCCTGTGGAGAGGGTCAACTTCAATGTAAAAATTATAAATTTTTTTATGAAATTTTTGAATAAACCTAAAGCTTACATACGTGTTCTTTCATTCAATTCTGAATCTACACTGTATACCAGATCTCTAACGCCCCGATTCTAGTGTGGTAACAACATTCTTCACCACGGTAACGAAATCATGCGGCAACTTTTACACGCTTTTGGTATTCTACCTGCGAAAATAGCCGGATAATTTTTTACCCACAAAAGTAGGTGGTTACATCGAAATAACCACACAACAGCTGTTGTTTAGAAAAAGGCAAAACTGAAAATAAAGAATTGTAAGCGCAAATAGTAAAGATAATAGTAAAAAGTGTTGCCTCTTGCTATACATATTGGTTTACATTACTGTACTTTCACAGAATAAATTACAATATACCTATGTAGAAACTTATCATGCATAATATGCATATACATACACATCGCCCCATTTATTCGTTAACTTCGTATCTACAAGTGAGACATTTTCGGTAAAGCGAACACGGTTGCCACACCATGTTTACATTTGGGACCAAAAATTCATCGAAAAAAACGACCAAACTTTTGTTTTATTTTATTAGTATAAAATACAAATTTTATGATGTTTCTATATAAAATTTTACTAACCATAGTGAAGAATTTCCTTTAATTCAAGCTGAGCAAACAAATATATGTACATGCAACTAAAAATGGTACTATATTTTGACATAGGATAAGTCTATGTCTTTCACCAACCAAACGTTGTGAACCTAGTTTTGGTCACAAAGCTCTTGGTTCGAGAATTATGTTGTTGATTGCAATGAAATAAAATATATAGTGCAGTTAGGTTTTAGTAAGAAACGGTTCAAAATTTGCGTTCTGGTGTGGCCGAACTATGTATGTGGAAAACTCAGTAAATCATAAATGAAACTAGGCAATTTTGTTAGCGCTATTTTTTTAGATGCTTACTTTTTCCCTAACGTTTAAACTTCATATCAGAGCCTAGATTCAGTAAGTGTGAGTTTTGATCCCAGGCCTCAGGGGTTCTGCTAGCACGTATAGGAATAATCTTGTACAAAAACATTTGTTCCGAAATCAAATCTCTTTGGCATTTGCTTCTTTCTGTCTTCGAGTTAAAATATTTCTTGTGCCAAGATACTTATTTTCAATTACTTTGCGTGGCTTAACACCACAATAGTCCTGAATTCCTTGAACTAGAGCTGGGTGAGAAAGATTTAAATATCAACGTGCCAAACGAGAAGTAATGCATAGAATTTCCTTGTATAAGTTTTGAAGTGTTAGGCTCACGGCAGAGTGCTCGCTATAAGCTATGCTAGGCGAGAAGCAATTTTATTTCATATGTTTTACATAGTTTTGTATAACCGATCGAAATATCTAGCCGTTATTAATATTATAAAACAAGATTTTTTTTGATTAGTCGGTTATTTCATCAACAATTAACGACAATGTGTTTACCAACATTTTCTTTTTATAGCCTGGCATAAATTATATCCTAGGTGAAAGGTTATTTTTCTGGTACATTTTATTGACTGAGCAATTTTTTATATGGGGGCTAACGAAAGTGAGGCGAATTTTTGGGCAATATTGTGAATTTTTACCTGAGTGAAAAAGAAAGAAAAGTACCAATCGTGTATACTGTATTAAAAGAACAAAATTGAAGAAAAGGGACCAGCGGACCAAATGGGGTTGGAAGGGACCATTTTGGACCAAAGTGGCAACCGTGAAATCGAAGAAAACTAGCTTTCCAATTTCTCCACAGACACTGGTGAGTTTTCGGTGATGACAGCGTTACCACTTGGGCCAGAATCGCCGATAAAAGAACTGGTAACGATATTCGGTTACATAATGTTCTGCGTATATTTTACCGGTAACGCTCAGAATCGGGGCGTAAAAATACCACTTATATCTGACCTTATAGAACAAAAATTAAATCAAATTCAACAAAACCAATCACTAGCAACAACAACAAACAATGAAGCAAAACAATATCACAGCATAAACCAATAAGCAGATCCCGCATTAAAAAATGAGAGAGCAAAAAAATCGTAGTTTGCTGGGAAATAAATTTTCTCGGCGTGACGTCACGCTTTTGACAACATGTTTCATAATGACGCAGTATTCAGACTTTATTCCAATCGGAGTATATTGCTCCGCTCTTACCTCCTACTAGTAAATAGTATTACTACCTAATATTTTTCGGTTGAAGTTTTATTAGCATACGTATGAAAAGCTGATTGTTTACAAGTGACGATTAGATGAAATGACGCGAATTCATTGTTCGTGTCTTCAGACATGATTGTTCACATGTTACTCACAGTTTTTATATTTTTTTGCGACCGGAATGAGAATAGAAAGAGTAAAATGTAAGCATAATACGTGTGCGGACGCGATCTTTAAATCCTGCCACAATTCAACATACAGCACTGCTTGAAGTTATATACGGAAATACAGTACATTGACTCAGTGAGGTAAGCTAACCCGGTTTGCGATAACAGTCGCCAATCGGGAGCACCAAGCGAGGTAAACGCTTCCTCCAACTGTCTCTCCCAACTCAATGAAGATCTTCTCTTTCCTCTGTTTACAAACTGCCGTAACGTATTCGTTCATCCGCATAGCATGACCTAGCTAGCGAAGCTTTCTGTTTTTATTCGCTTCTGCGAAAAGCTTATATAGCTCATCATTATACCTCCTTCGATATTCGGCGTCAACATCACGGATAGGATTATAAATCTTCCGGAGAACTTTTCTCACGGATACTCCAAGAACCACCTCATCTTCTCTCGACAGCTCCCACGATTCCGAGCCATATATCAGGACAGGTATGATAAGCGACTTGCAGAGTGAGAATTTTGTTCTTCGAGAGAGAACTTTACTTTTCAATTGCTTAAAGAAGCACTTGATGGCAAGAGTTATTCTCCGTTTGATTTCTAGGCCGACATTGTTTTTGCTTTTACTGCTTCCTTTCAAATAGACGAAATCCTTCACAGTCTCGAATTTATATCCGGCAACAGTGACGTGGCGAAAAAGGTCTTGAAACCCTCTGTCATTAAAACAGCATGAAATATGTATGGTAAGCCGAAAATAATAATATTTTTCGCGATAAATATCCAGGGAGATAGAGCCCATTTTTCTTCCAGAATGTTGTGTGCTTATGGGAGCATTAATTAGTCATCCTACACGCTTTGGCCGACTCCATGTGCATCTGATAAGACGGATATCTTTTTTGCTGAAGGAAGAAAAAATATACTCCGAAATTTTAATTTTTTCTCCGGCGTAGTCGTTTACTCAGGTAATAGTTTTAAATACTCCGAACACTGGTAGCGAAATATAAGAGAAATGTAATAAATCGAAAAACTTCAAAAGCGCTACATCATCAAACTTTTTTTTCAAATTCGATTACAAATACAACAATTCCAGAATGCCAGATCTTGATTTGTTTATGGTATCACAGTGTCACTCATATTCTCAGGCTAACAGAAAATTTAAACACAAGACGTAATTAAACAACAGAACATCACACTAGCTTACAAATCCAACCACACATTATCAAGATGCTTTACAAAAACAAAAACCCCTATAAACAGAGAACAACAAAGCAATGTGGTTTAAAAAATAGAATGCAAAGGGAATAACGAAGAAAAATGCAACAAAGTTTATATAGGAACAACTAAGCGCGCTTTGGGTACACGATTAGCCGAACATGAAGCTGATATTAGGAAACAAAAACAAAATACAGCTCTCTCACAACACGCAATAACACACAACTACGTCGCTGACTTCGAAAACACGAAAATAATAGACAAAGAAGCTAGAGAGAAAACACGATACACCTTGGAAAGCCTACGAATTTTGCAAAATAGAGAAAAGACTATGAATAAGAAAGAGGACACAGATGGTATCGCTGCCATTTACATATTATGTTTATAACATTTTACTTTTAGTATGACAAGTGTACCACAGTAAATGGTATCGTTTTATTTTATATTTTTTAATCTTCTATATTTTTTATCTTTTATTATTGTAAATTATGTTTTATTTTTTAATGTAATGCCATAACTCAAATGTAATTGAAAATTTAAAAATTTATAAATCAATGTTAAATGTCAATATGTGTAATTGTGATAATTTCAAATTAATGTTGTTGTTGTTTTTGTGATTTTATTGTTGACAAATACAGAATTGCTCCAGAAGAAGCCAAGGAAATTTGGCGAAACGTCGAGCTATAAGGTGAAATAAATTGTATTATTTGCACTACTTCCGAATAGATCGGAAAAGCTTACCAAAAATATATGGAAAAAAAAATGTTGAGCAATTGAATCTAATTTTTTTTGGAAATTTAAAAATTTTTAAATACATATAATAATATTAATTATTTTATATTGAAATAAAAAAAAATTAATAACCAATATGTATCCATTCTAGGAGAATGAATTACCGCCTGCATCGAGCTCATCAAAGTAGAACGGCAAGTTTCGATAACATTCGGCGGAAGGTTGAGGTTTCATTGCTTCAATGCTGTTGCTGCTTTTGCACACATTTCGCTGGCGCTCTGTTGCAGTTGTACATATTCTGGTGGTACGATCAGTAGCTAACGCATAGCGTTTCGAGTTGTTGTATACACAGAAACATGCCTGGAGGATTTAAGAGAATATAACGAATATGGTCTATATTAATAATCTGATGCCCTCCGGTGGTACTAGGACCTTCTGGTACTAGCCCGACTGCAGCGGGAACAATTTTGTTTGAACACTGGCAGTTTTGGTGTAAGCATTTTTGTCGGCTCTAAAGAAAATTTTGCTTAATATCATCGAGCTATTTTCTTATCCGCTATCTCTTGAAACCAAATTGTAATAAACTTACTTTAAAATCGAGATGTGCTATGAAAACTGCTGGCGAGTGGCAAAAAGCCTTCATATGCGCTATTTGCCGTAAGCAAAGGTCTATAAACTTTACTCGAATATTAAAAAACATATATATCTTCTCCACCGAAAAAGGATTTAACTTCATTTCCAATCAGCTAGCTCCTCAAAGTTGTAGTAGTTCGCCAGAATGATTCCACGTTACAACTCTTACTAAAATTATTTGCCGGAATAAATATGGTTCACAACTTGAAGAATTTCAAAGAATCTAAATTAATACCTTTTGCGGATTTGACGAATGATTTTTGTACGACCTAAAATTTATAGTCAGCCCACAAAGCGTTAATACACTTGTTTACAATTTTTTGAAGTAAGAACTCCCGCAACAACAGAATATTTGATTTGTCATTCTATCTTGTTTGATTTGCCTACTTTGTAAGTATTTTTTTGAATATTTAGGGCCCAGCAAACATTAAGAGTCAAGAAGGAGTCAGAAAGGAGTCCTAACTCGGATCGTTTACGCTCATTATGAGCTCGGAATGAGTGTATTTCCCTTCTTGCAATGGTTGTCCAAACTATTATTTTTTCATACATTATGTGAGTAGGAATAGGAGTCTGATCAGACACCAATTTCGCCTCATTATTTGCTCTATATTAGGCGTTAGTATTGCTCAGATCAGGCCGGTCTTTGGATTCATGGCATTAAGAAAGGGAAAGTATATACTCAATATTGGTTAGGAAACAGGAGTTCCGAAAGAAATCCATAAAAGGTTTAGGGCATACCGAAGTTAGCTCTAATCAAATATACCAAAAAAGACCAACCAGAACAAATAACGGAGGCGGTTTTGTGGCTACAATGACAGCGCATGAAATACTTACATTATTAAAATGCTGATCATTACGGAGTTGATTGGAGACAAGCATCCATGCTAATTCAATTAGTTATAAACTTTGATTTATTCAAATTGAATATGAAAAAAAATTTTTTTTTCAAAATAAAATATGAATATTTGTTCAAAAGTTGCCTTGTTTGCTGAACACTCTGGAGAAAAAGCTCATAACTTTCAGTACATTGGAGTCACAAAAGACATATTTCGGACTCACACCGGATTCCTAAACTATGAGCGCTCCGAGAATGTTTGAGGGGTATTTATTTGTTATGCAAATAAGCTTACTTGAATATTTTGCTTATATTTCATTAAAAATAAATACTTGCAAAATGCAATCGCACGCAGTTTTGCAATAAGCTAATGAGAAAAAATGTGTTTAGAATTGGTTGCACAATTGTTACATTCATAAATTTTTTTTGGTTCTGTATCACTGTGTACCGTGAGCACATCATAAATACTCATTTGGCGACATATCATATGACATATGTTCATATGATGTGGCAAAATAATGCTTCTGATAAAGAATAGAAAATCTTTGTGGCGTCTTATTTATTAATGGCAATTTAGGATAAGTTCAGTTATTTAAAATCAGCTCACCCACATAATGTTATGATGCTTAATTGTTATATCACAGAAAAATATAGGTGAACTTACAATTTTTAATGATCGAGTTTTAAAATACCAACTTTATGTATAATTATAATTAGTAGTTAGAAGTTTGTACTTTTTGCCATGAAAATGCAATTTACTCTTAGGCATTTAAATGAAGATAAAAATATATTTTCTCGAGTATTCAATAGAGGCGTTTGAACTAAGTTTATTAAATTAGTTAGCAAAACTAAAACCAGCCGAAGACGTCTTCATAAGTGCAGGCACATTTGTGTGTGTGTGCTTGTATAATAAAATTATCTTTTGAGTGATTGTGCATAATTTACTAAGTCGGCTTGCAATAAAGACCTTTCACTAATAAACACTTTATCTTATATACACAGATTTGCCTACACGTTTTTCACAGATGAAAGGTTTTAGTTAAGCAATGAAATGCGAACTTAAAATTGTTAATTAAAAATTTAAGATTTGTTTACACTCTTCGTACAATAACGAACACATTTGCTCAAACGCAGCTATACAAACATAACTGTAATTGAATTCAAATTTATTTAGCTATAAGATGAACAAATTCTTACTAAAATATGGATTTTAATAGTAATTAAGTTTCATTTAAAACGCTAAAAGGGACTTGACTTGAAAATCACTATAGACGTTGGTGAGTTTTCTAAGACATAACCAATTAATAGCCGAAATAACCTTTTTGGCAAATTTGTTTAGTTAATTTATGAATGAGTTGTCTAAAATGGCAATAATAATGGCATTCGAGCAACTTACACACATACATATTTCTGCAAGTTAATTGCTTATATTCATGTCCAGTTCTATAGCTGAATGACTTTCAATTTTAATTCACTTAGAAGTAAAATCCCTTAGGAGTACAATGCTCTGCCTGCTTCACAAATCTAACACAACAAAAAGGGAAATCAAGTCATCCTCAAATTGCCTCTCCTTACTCAGAGGAGCTCTCTCTTTGTTTGCTGCCAAATATGAGTGCCGATAGGAATACTTTCAACGCCCGTAGATTATTTTTTATTTTAATATAATGAAATAGCCTGCGAAGCTTTTGGACTTCGTTGCACAACTATCAAGCCCGCGCTGTGAGCTTATCACTAAATATACACGCTGTTAGACCACAAATCTTCGGTTCAAGGGCTAGCTGAACGTTTTTCAATACCGTCCATGATTCCGAGCCATACATCGTTAAAGGCATGATGAGAGTATTATAGCTCATAATTTGTGTTCGTCGTGGAGATGACTTTACTTTTCAATATCTATACAGTCCCAAGCAATACTTGCTAGCTAGACTTACATTTTTAGGCATACATTGGTTTTGCTTTTATCGTTGGTCCCAGATACACGAAGTCGTTAACAGTCTCGAGTTTATATGCGTGAACACTGAGGTGCCTTTCAGGGCGCGCATTCGCCGGTTGTTTCTTGGGTGGCAATTTTTAGAAGTAAAAGGTTTGAAGAAGTAGTCAGTTTGAAAAGTCGCGGCTTTAAAAAAAATAACCGCATCGCAAAAGTTGAGGTTTAAAAAAAGGAATAATTTCAAAAAAGTAAACGATTTAAAATAAGTAATCGGTTTGAGAAAGCCGGAGCTTGTAAAAGGTAAATGCTTCGGAAGGGTGGAAGTTTTTTAAAAACCGGTTTGAAGAAGAAAAATTTTGAAAAAAATTAAGGTTCAAAAAATTCGATCTTTTCAGATAAAGAAATCAATTCGAAAAGTTACATAATTCTAATAAAATAATCGGTTTCAAAAAGTTAACCGGTTCGAAAAAGTTGAAATTGAAAAATGCATAAGTAACTTCAAATAAGTAACCGTTGTCAAATAAGTTATCGGTTCTAAAGTAGCCGTTTCGAAAGCAGGAGTAAAGGGAGTTAAAAATTCCAAATTGGTAACTGTTTCGAAAAAATTTGGAGTAAAAAAGTAAGCAAGCCAAAAAAGTAATTGGTTATAAAATAGTAATCGGTTCCTAAAAAGAAAACGTTTAGCAAATGATTTAAAAAACAAGCTTAAAACCGGTAACCGGTTCTTCAAAAACTACACGTTTTAGAAAAGTGACCGGTTCTTCAAAAGCTACTGGTTTCCGAAAGGTAATCGGCTTACAAAGTAACTCGAATTTAAAAGGAACGTGCTTTTAAAAATATCAGGTTGTGAAGAGTAATAGGGTTTTAAAAGCTATAGGTTGTTTTTAAAGCAACTGGTTTGTAAAACTAATCGGGTTTGAAAACAAATCGGTTTCAAAAGTAAAAAGGTTTTAAAAGCATCCGGTCAAGAAAACCGGCTTTAAAAAGTAACCGGATTTAAAAAGAATCAGTTTTCAAAAAATCGATTTTTAAAATAACCGCTTGGAAGCACGGAAGTAACCGAATTCAGAAAATTAACCGGATTAGAAAAATTAACCGGTTTTTAATGTAAAACTAATGAAAAGAAAAGTAGCCACGTAGTTGAAGTTCTGAAGAAAGTGTGCGCAATACTTTCAGCTGATATTATGTAACTGATATTATCTAGCTAAAAGAGTAAAAGTAGATTAGTCGAAACAAGTTTTCTTTTGAGACTTTCGTTATAAAAGCCATAATAAGTTGGATCTCTAGAAATAATATATTTCTCAAGGCAACTTACTTAGTTAGATCCCTGCCGAAATTCGAATATACCGAACAAATGGTGAAGCCGTAACATTTAAGAAACTAAAAAAATAAATATACAAATGTAAGACGCGATAACCGTCGAAGAGATCTTCACTTCCAATTTGCGTCGTGCTCCGTTTTAGTTTTTCTTACAAATTGGCAGGACGGACCTACTTGCTTAATGCTACGCCGACGGCAGCTGCAAGGCAGATAAATTATCACTTAGAGCTTTTCATGACACAAATACATTCGTAGTGCTCGCCAAACACTCGTTGAAGGCGACCTCGCTACGAAAAACTTTTTCTAATTGAAACAAACTCTTGTATATATTTTTTATGTTACTTTGCCCGGGACCATCGTATGGTAGGCGGAGCACGCTACCACCACGCCATTAATTCAGTAATATCAACATAATAATAAATAACGTTATGAATTGTTATATCCCATTTTTACGCTAGTTGTTCCTCGCTGATTTAACATAATAACTCTGACTGCGTTAAAAAAAGCAATGACGCTAATAACACTGGATCACAAATTCCAATTTATTTTTTGCACCAGAGACCCCATTATGAAATTCCTATGTAAAATCACCCCTAATTTCGAAAATACAGATATTTCTAATTCTATGGTAAGGTTTTTAGAGATATTTACGAATAACGGGTTTTCCAATTGGGTCCACTTAATCATATATATCTCAAGAACGAATTGAGCAATTCAAAACGGTTTAAGCTTTTAAAAGATAATAACATTTGCTATAAAATGTATATACAACACTTTTTGCTAGGCCCTGCAGATTCAAAGATAACGAACAATCATTACGGATTTTTTCCATTTTTTTTGTAACAATATAAAAAATTTGTAATTTGCGAGGAAGGATTTATTTTTTTGCAGATTTGTTTTTTTTCATCTCTACCTCTGTTTTATTGCAAAAAATCAGATTTCATTCAACGAAATCGATGAACTATACAAAAGTTATAGCATTCAAGTAAATATATCGTTTACTACTTAAGTACCCTACTGGTACATATGTGTTAATATCGCTAACTTACGATATACGAATACAAACACATATGTACCCGTAGGGTACTTAAGTATTAAAGGATATATTTACTTGAATGCTTATAACTTTGTATTAGTCCATCGATTTTGTTGAATGAAAGCTATTTTTTTTGTAATAAAACAGAGCTTAGAGAGAAAAAAAATCTGCAAAACAATAAAAAGTTTTCGAGATCCTTCGTCACAAATTACATATTTTTTATATTTTTACAAAAAAATTTAAAAAAATCCGTAATGATTGTTCCTTATCTTTGAATCTGCAGGCCTAGTCAAAAAGTGTTGTATGCACAGTTTATAGCAAATTTTATTACCTTTTAAAAGCTTTAAACTATTTTGAAATTGCTCAATGCATTCTTGAGATATATATGATTAAGTGGGACCCAATTTTTATTTATTTTTTTTTGAAAAAACATAGGATTTCATAATGGGGTCTCTGGTGCATTTGGCTGTAAACAAGTGTAATTTGATGTCCAGCCAAGTTAATGGTTTGCTCTCTTTCTCATCTCTGTGATGCGCTTCTTTTTGGCAGTTTTTGTTGGTATTCATGACATGTTATTCGATGATGATCTTTTACTTCGCGTTTTGTGTAGGAACATGTACTATATATATACAATATGTACAAACATAACTACACACATTATATCGCTTCAGTTCAATTACGAGTTTTAATGGTATTTTAGTTAAGGCAGAAGTCCGAAGTGGTACATACTCTGCAGTTGATTGTGTCTGATTTCGTTACAAAAGAAAAAAACTATATACTCGTATGTATTTTTATGGATTTTGGGGGTTTCTTGTTATTGTCTGCAAGTCTGCCTTAATTGTTGTTGTTTTGCTTCAAGTGTTAATAGTCGATCGTCAATTGTTGCAATGCGCATCAGTTAAAAAACCCTATAAATTAAAGTTGTAGCACATGGTTTAGCATCAGTTCGCGCTTTACTCTTCCACATACAGTTTCCTGCATGAACGAGAACGGTTTGAGCGCTTCCGGTGGATAATAAAGCTAAACGCATTTTGTATATTTAGCTAATTTGTTGGTGTATCAGGATTTGAAGGCTTGAATTGGTGTTACGTTATTGTTTATAATGCGTGCATTTGTGTTAGTGAGCTGTTTAATTGTGAACGCTTTGGCGCGTCCTGAAGCTGGTTACACATACAATGGATTACAAAAAAGTTAGTGAATGATAAAAATGTTAGAAAACTAAAAAAATTATAAGAAATAGTAATCAAAAAATTAGAATGATTATAACAAAGAAAAATTAAATAACAAATTTAAAGCTTTACACAGAACTAATTATTTTGATAAGCAAATAATTATCAATTCCAATTCAATAAAAAAATTTAACTTTGCTTAATAGATCGTTAGTGCAATGAAAAGAATATGTTACAATTGGGTGCAAAAACCCATTCATATACACGAAACTTTTACCCATGTACAGTGTGCTGCTAATTGCCTGTGGACATTTTTTATAATCAAAGTGTAACTAAAATTTGTTTAAGTCCAAAAAAATATTCAATGAATGCGCGGTTGAGACTACCACTAATGTGACTTACTTAATTTGCGCTCAACCGTATAAACGGTTATGACCGTCCAAAAAGGCGCGCCAGTCGATTCTTCGATCTGCTGACTTGCGTTAATTCCCTCTTCCTCTGCTTTCATAGGCAGGTGCCGACAAAAATACTCTTAATATGTTGATGTCTGCGTAAAGCTCGCAAAGCTCATCATTAATCTTCTTCGGTACTCGCCGTCACCAATTCGTAGAGGTCCATACATTTTTGAGGAACTTTTCTCTCTAATACGCCCATAGCCGCTTCATCTGATGTTGTCGAAACCTTTAAGTAACCTAAATTTAAAATTGGTTTTCTTGTTTAAAAGCCACGATATGATGTTACAGTCAGAGTCAAAGAAAGTATGCACCCTGGAACATAGCAATATTACCCATTTTTAAGGGTTTTTTGGGTGACACAATGGAATATTTTTTTTTAAATCATTTGTTGTGCAGCCTTATTTAATGAAAAAACAAAAACCAAACTCTTAGAACAAAAAAGTATATGGATGATATATCGGAAATATTTCATATTTTTGGTGTCAAATGAAAGAGTACAAAAAACAGGTTGTCCATTTCCATCCTTTGTGTGCTTTACATTTGCTTTTATTATTGATTGATATTGACGTGGCTTGGTACTTACAAGCATTGCTCTCACCTCCGGTAAAATTTTCTGCCATTACAAAAAAAAACGGCTTTGAACATATCTTACTATTTATGGTTCTTTGCGGATTTTCCGTCAAGGTTATCTCTTAGATGCTCAATGGGTTGATTTGCAGTGACTGCAGAGGGTTATCTAACTGCTTGCGGCATTATTGAGCATCCGTTTCTCGACAACTTTCGCTGTGTGTTTTTTGGGATCATTGTCCTGCTAAAACACTCCTGATTGATCCAAGCTCAATTTTTTGGCACGCCATCGATCTTTAACATGTTCAGAGATTCTAATTTTTTCAGAACCCTTCTATAAAAACTAAATTTCCAACATCGCCTAAGGCCAAACACCTCCGCCCCATCACCTAACCGCTCCATGTTTTATCGTTAATATGTATAACACCTCACGTGCATTCCAAAAGAAAACATGTTTATTATATTCCTCTTCTTTGCAAAATGGATTGCAGCCCTTTCGTCGTGTGTAACTATTCATGGGTCTATAATTTTCTTCCGATCTATCTGAATAATATTTATGTATATTTTAAGCTACGCAGATCTATTGTGCAAATAAAACAAAGATTATTCCACCTTTCAGCTCGACGTTTCGCCAATTTTCCTGGCATCTTCAGGAGCGTGACACTGTATTTATTTAATAAAACAAAAAAACAAAAAGAACACAATCAGATACATATAGATTTAAAATTTAAAAAATGGGTGGGCCTATTTTTAGAAAAAGCCATATGCAAATGCTGCAAAAATAATAATTTAAAATTTTCTGATTATCCTGATAATCCGAATCCGAGAAACCAAGCAAACCTACGATTTTTCACATACGACTAGATTTTTCACTCCATAAGGCATTCAATAAAGCATAATGAGATAATTAAGAAATTGAATATTGTATGGAAGATTGAGTGCAATAAAGGCTTTAATGCGGAAAATCTGACTAAGGCCCCTATTATGAGACAAATTCGATCTTCGACTGTGGTCGAAAGAGCTGATCGAACGAATTTGCATTCGGTTTTATAACACTCATTCGATGAAGACTAGTGTCATTGTTCGATAATTCGATAAATTCATCCGTTTCAGAAAAGCAGATTCCCATTAGCTTTCAAACAAAATAAAGCAAAATTATTTATTATGAAGAAAAAAGCTTAAGTACTGGAACTAGCTAGAAGTGAACACGCTGAAATGAATTTTGTAGGTTTCTATATATAGACGCGTTCGTGTACTTGCTATCCAGTAAAGATAAATTGCTGCAACAAAACACAAGAGCCAAGTCTATTCCAACCATTTTGAAATTGGCAACAATTCTCAGACTTTGCGCTAGGGATTGTCTAAACTGAGCACGGGTACGAGAATGCACTCGGAATTTTTTTCTACCTATACCTTTGTGTAAATTCCTTTTCTTATAAACGGATTTTGTCCAATTTCGAAACAAGCCTTCCAAGATGTTGTTTTGTATTTACGACTCTGAACCTATATAAGATTAATACAAATAATTTGAAATTACTATTAGGTAGCAAAGAAGTAGAAGATAAGCACAAAAAACTTAATTTCAATCAATTTTCTTGTAATTCAATACAGCGTCACAACAAACTTCTATTCGATTCAAAATTAGATACACAATGAAAATTTCGACAGCAATAAGCTGTCATAATACAATTTGAAATTCGAATTTCGATGTTCGGTAGCCAACGCAGATCGAAGATCGAAAGATGCTTATAATAAGGGCCTAAATATTTCACTAAGCCTCTTTCTGAAATTGGCAATTACAAAATTATGTCGTGCGAATAAGACTTACCTTTATTATACAAGCTTTAGAGTTTGTATAGTAAAGCGTGTAAGACTTAAAGTTAATGTGTTTAGAAACCAAACCTCTATCAAATCTTTAAAATATTTTTTTTTAAGTAACGTTCAAAAGATTCCCTGGTAGGACTTAGAACAATTACGTTTGTACTGAATAGCCATAGGAATATGCAATCCAGTAAATTTTGACTATCCGGATGGATATTTGGCAACATCGCGACATACTTTGGATGTTATTATAGATGTTTACCTAAAATATTTCAATATTTTATTTGTGGTTTTATAATATATTTTGTGCATGGTGAGCTTCCTGAGCAAATGTCCCAACTCCTTTTTTCATGAAAATTTTTTGTTGTTATAGTAATAGTACTTTGCCCGGCTCAATAGCAATTTCTTTCACAATATTTTTAACAAAATGATCTTACGGTAGCCCGAAATAAATTGCTTCAAGATGCGTTGGTTCCACACTGCACTTGAAAACATGTGTGAGCATACAAAGTGTTGGTCGAGATAAATACTAGTTGGACCTTTTTCAATATATACCTATAAACAAAGAAATTGAACCAGAGTTGAACGCATTTTTCTGAGAGTTTACTTTAGCCTTCTGCAAGTATTTTGTAAATGTCTTTTTGCCGGTTGTCGGCTGGGATGTCAATCCAATAGGAACTGACATCATGGAACTTGATGAAACGACACACCTAATACTTTTAGGAGCTGACAGTCGGTACCGTTGTGCCATCGATGCGGGGGTCCATTAGTTGTGCTATTTGCGGATATTTATGTATGACAGATTTGGTTTGCATGTTCCTCAAGCTTTGCAGACAATTAAAGCTTAGACATTTTTTTCTCGATATATACACCATAGATAAATAAATTTCACTACATACATACAATTGGCCCATTGTTTATGAGCTTTGCCTCTGGAACAATTTTAAAATCAAGTTAGTTTTGTTTGCCCCCTTGATTATTTTGATAATGGTAGACATAAGAATGTGGATTAAATTTCCGAAAAATTAAACTATAGTTATTATTAGGTCTCAACACATTGCGACCTTTATTTAGATCTATTGTGCTTGACCTTTCGGCCTTTTTTTGTATGTGGAGCTTTTAATGTATTTAAGTACCACTTACAAAAGCAGCGCAACTTAAATTTTCAAATATCAATTTTTGATAGCAAACAAATTTTGGTGACTAAGCTTTGTGATCAATGTTTTCTTTAACTGAAGACCGTTAAATTATCATTTTCTGAACCCCTTGATCCAATTAATGGTTCGGATTTACTGATCCTAAGTTAAAGTTAACAGACGGCAAAGTTTACACATGCTCAAAAATCTCTAAAGGCCATTTTAAAAAGATCAATTTAAACTTATTAAATCTTTGTTTCCACCTTCTATGATACACCATATTTCCTTCTCTTACAGACATTGCCTCACAGTCTCACATTCACCAACAGCAGCTACCCACCGCGCATGTATTTGCTAATTTTGCTGCACCACCATCTAACATTTATGGTGCTCCACACTCCTCTGAGATT
This sequence comes from Eurosta solidaginis, assembly GCA_029619165.1. Classification (NCBI taxonomy): domain Eukaryota; kingdom Metazoa; phylum Arthropoda; class Insecta; order Diptera; family Tephritidae; genus Eurosta; species Eurosta solidaginis. The sequence continues at coordinate 19,885 of JARSSU010041118.1, forward strand.
ACTTTGAACAGCATTGAACACGGCATATCTGCAACAGCTAGTTCCGATGATATGAGCCATCATCAACACGAACAGCACCATCAACAACAGCCACTGTCACTTGATCAACAAGATTCATACAATGCCGCCTATCATGATTCGGGCATTTCACATGAGAGTGGTTATCCTTATGCGCCACAACAGACTACAATACACAAGCATGTGTATGTACATGTGCCACCTAAAGAGTTTGAACAGGATGATGTGATCGAGACACGCGTACATCATGCGCCAGCTGCGAAACAAAAACATTACAAGATCGTCTTTATTAAGGCACCAGCATCACCAGCCATACGTCCACCCATTGTACCACCACTACCACAAAACGAAGAGAAGACACTCATTTATGTTTTGCATAAGAAACCTGAAGATTTTAAAGATATTGTTATACCAACTGCTGCGCCGACTAAACCATCCAAACCTGAAGTTTACTTCATCAAGTATAAGACCAAGAAGGAGGAAGCTCCAGTTTATGGTCCACCACCAAAACAAATCGGTCATATTAATAGCGCCGATTTGGATCCTCGTCATAATGATGGTCCCGCTAGTGCTTATAGCTCTTCTGTAGCTGATGAGTACACCACTGATCTTACAGCGCCACTTACTACCAATCAGCCTGCCGTGGAACATGAGCAACACCAACAGCAACAACATCAACAGCAACAGTTTTTAAATAACTTACCCGCTGATGCTTTTGAATTGCATACCTCAATGCCTTTTGATGACAGCTCTCAGCCTCAGTCTAATGTTCGAGTGCCCAGTAAACAATATTTAGCGCCTGAGACTATGTCACCCATTGTGGTGGAGGAACCATCATCACAGCTGCCGTCATCCAACTATGGACCACCGGAGTTCTATCATAAGAAGAAATAATAATGGAGCTAAAGTAAGAAAAATGAGCAGAAGAGAGCTCAATGACTTAGAGAAATTAAAAATTATTTAGCAAATAAATCATTGAAAGTGAAGGTGAAATCGCTAATGGCGTTTAAATTATGAAAGTTTAATTTTTAAGTTGTGATTTACTTGTGCTATACATACATATGTTCATACACAGACACACTTACATACAACCATACAGATAAGCATAAACAACGATGGGTATTCCGGCATACATTTTTTTAAAATCGCATACAAATTACATATTTAATAATTTTGATGCATTTTTTATTAATTTTTTTATTTAATTTGCAGTTATATTTTTTGCTTATCTGTAATGATTTGTGAATAAAAAAAACGATACATTTGTAACACAAATAAAGAAATTTTGGTTTTTGTATATAAATTAAAATTTTTTGGAGGATCGCTTTGAGCTAGAGCTTACGATTTCTTCTTGAACACAAGCGAGATTTTCGAGACCCGAGAAATCGAGAACTCGAGTTCTCGCGAGTTTCTCGAATCTCGAATTACTCGTAACGCTCGCGAGACTCTCGAATCTCGAATTACTAGTAATACTCGCGATCTTCTCGACTTTCAATTCAGTCGCTGCATTGGCAATATTCTATACATTTCGTGTTTTTTTACTTGTGGTTTTGCGGACATTTGGCTTGTGCTCCAGAAGAAATCGTAAGCTCTATATAAAACAGCAATAAATCGATTAAGTTGAATGTCGAGAAGCTCGCGAGCCTTATGAGTAAATCGAGATTCGAGAATCTCACGAGCTTTACGAGAAATTCGATATTCGAGAATCTCGCGAGAAGGCGAGACTCGCGAAAAATATTTTCTCGACCATGTTCGAGAAATCGTAAGCTCTACTTTGAGCTTACATGCTTCAAAACAAAGCTTATAAGCACAGTCCCACAGAGAAAGAACGGGCACGACAGGGTAAATTCTTCTACATTTCGAGCCGATATTGAAGTCAAGCACATCCTTATTGTCGATGCCCCCACAAGTATGCCAGGAAGTTGTCACAGCTCAGACATTTTCATCGTCAACGCAAGTATTCTAAACTGCTTTGAATGTTAGCCGATGCCAACTTTAGCAGCAGCCGACCACCCATACCCATACTCTTCTCAGTGTAAGGATCAGCCGATTTTAATACCTCAAAACGCGGCGTTACACTGAACTTAATAAAACCAAAAAAGGTCACCTATAAAGCACATATAGACCGTTTTTTCATCCTTTCTATACCCGAGTGATTATAGCTTTTCGGGCACGGGCCGTCCACTACTGGAAAAATACAGGAAACTTGGCTGCACTTCTTGCAAAAGCTGAAATATGACATCGTGAGAGAAAAGAACCAGCGTACCTTCAAATAAGGGCCTGAATATGAACACCAGATTGCTGTCCTGTGAACACAAGTACGACAAATGAAATGAACTAAAGATCCCCAAAATCTCTGCCGATGTTGCTAGGTTGTGGCCTATAGTTGAGACCCTGTCCAATCTGACGAAGTACAATTACAAAAATTTCATTCGCATTTGACTGCCTCATTTGAAGAAATGCGTGACGGGTTTTTTTAATTCATGGTTAACTAGTTCTAGCTTAGAGAGCCTCTGGGGCACAACCCTAAAAAAATTGGTTCCAGATGAATAGCATGTCTTCCTACACCTCTTGAAGATGGGTGATACAGTTACCTGGAAGCTGGCAAGGCTGGGAAACCATCTAGACAAGGGGAGTTATATCACCCGATATATCTCCGGTCGCTTGTAAACGATCTTTCTCTTTTTTTTACTGCAAAACTTTCAGCTCGCCAGTTATCAGCATGGCTTCCGCGAATTGGGTAACACCATCACCACGCAAAGCACCAACCATCGCACAATATTCAAAGACAAAGAAGGGCCTTTTTTTACCCTAGTCTTGAAATACTGAGTGGCCCTGAATCACTTAAGAGGTCGGCAGGTGTTCGTACAGCTTATGAAAGAAACATCGAACACATAAGGAGTGCTTCAGAGTAATGTCGTATCTCTTATTTTGTCCAATTTCTATATACTTTAGCCTCCTTCCCCACTTTTTCTTCATACATGGATGATTGCACGGTAATGGCAACGAGAACGCGCCCTTCTTTAGATGAGCTATCCTCTAAAACAATAGTTATCAAACACTTGGAGCAAATATAAGAAAAGGCAGATAAGTCATTCCTTATAAAACAACTGGCCCATCGCTTATTTGTTGTTGAAGCGATAAGGCCATGCCGAAAGTTTTAGGGAGTGTTATCGATGTTGATATTCCTTTCCCGTACATAGATCCGATACGTTCCGGTAACAAGCATCATCTCGGGAACGGTTTAATATGAGAACATTCTGCCTCCCACCCTTTAGTTTCATGAGGAACTTTGAGTCACCAAAGCCTCGCCTGCTACATATATATATGATATGTGAATATTTGTAACAGGAGTCGTCTAGCGTAGGTGAGGTTGACAATTTGGTTGCGGAAGATATGAGTTGCGCTTATCAACCCCTTGCATGCCATTTGTCGCACGTCTCCAGTAGTGTCGTCGGGCTTGAAAGAAACAAACTGGAAAAATGGTGAGCGCTCAGAAATACCACAGGATGTTTGCTTATGATACCTGAACATCTTTTACACCATAACGTAAGAGTACTTCCCGAAATGTTGAACAAACGGTTTTTGTTAAATTTGTTAAAACGGGCAATTGGGGATGCATCCCTGCCACACAGGCAAATATGGAGATATTATGCTCGGTATGCAACGCTCACAAAGTAAGATACCCAAATATTAAAGAACTGGTAAGCAGACTTGTTAATAGTTCATCATCTTTGCTCATGATATGGGAGAATCCAGAATGCAAGCGCCAAAAAAGATTAATTGTAAGTGTATGCGTAAGCAGTGTTTGTAAGTTGTATGCTGTATGGGAGAATACAGAATGTAAGTACAGGCGTTAAGTGTAGGTGGAGAAAAAACAAAACTTATACTGGAAGGCGTACTGTAGATTTGTTATACGCTAAGAGCCGTTATGGATGAGTTATTGGTTTGTAATCCATTTATTATTGGCGTGCTATCGACAAGGAATAGACGGATTATCGAGTTGTTATAAATTTGACGATCGATAACAAACGGTATAGATAACTTTTTGGTCGTTTATTGAAAATTAATGAAAACTTTATCTATATGTTATCGACAATTTATTGGATTTGTATCAAAAAATATCGATTTCTAGTCCAAACGTTATCCAATTGTTTACGGAGTGTTACCGATGTTTTTTTACCCAAAATATATCGAGATGTTATCGACATAGGTTTGTAATCGACATGTTATCACTGAATTATCGGTTTTTTATAGAGGTGTTGTTCACACCTTGATACACATACCATTTTTTGGGTTTTTAATGGTTTCTCATTTCAATATTAAGATTGCTTTAAATGATTTTATTAGTTATATGTATTTTTGAGTTTACCGAAGGTCCTGCCATATGGTGCTGAAACATGTACCATGACAACAGATGAGGCAGCTTTGGGAGTGTTCGAGAGAAAAGTTCTTTGAAAGCTTTACTAACTCCTACGCGTTTGGCAACGGCGAGTACCGAAGAAGATTTAATGATGAGCTGTACGAGCTTTACGCAGGCAAAAAACATAGTCCAGCGAATTAAATCGCAGCGGCTGCGCTGGCTAGGCCATGTTATGCGAATTAAAGATAATGCTCCGGCTAAAAAAGTACTTTTATCGGAACTTCTCTATAGAAGCAGTGGAAGAAGGCGGCCACCTCTCTGATGGAAAGACCAGGTGTAAAACGATTTCGATTGAAGTGGTGGCACCAGTTAACACAGCAAAAAAGTGACTGGGTGCTTCTCTCGGTACGTTTTGAAGAACATTCTGATTTCTCATGAGAATAAGAACTAGTTCTAAGTTTGCAATAATATCTTAAAGAAAAACATATTAGTGTATATGAAATTGAATTGAATGTGTAACTTTTTCATTTATATACATACTTTCGATAAGTCAAAGCCGCGGATGCTTTCCCAAGTACTGTGATGCTCCGAATCCCAATCCGCCAACAGAATTGGCCTAGCAGGTATTGGCTTGGCCCTAACATTATTTAAAAATCAATCTGCAGTAATTTTTTTTACGTGGTTAATGCCATACCATCACCACTTAGGCCAATTTTTATAGCGTATTTGGATTCAGCGCATCAAAATATATAGAAAACATGAGTCGCATTGCCTGATCCGACTACTTTTAATTTTTTGTATAGCTGTGTTAACAAAAAATTAGATAAGTTTTTAAAATTTTTGTTGTGCCAGAAAAATGAATGTGGTAAATCTCGGAAAATAGAAGGGATGCAAGCTAAGCTATTATCTCAGTTGAAAGAGCATAGTGTGAATATAATATATAGATACACTGTTTACATTGGAAACTAATTCCTCTAATTTTGAGGGAACAACGAGCTTTGAAACTCAAGTGCCCAAAATTTTCATTTTGGCACATTCATGCTTCTGGCAAGCGGGCGACGATATGTATATTCATTTCTTCTATTTTCAAATAAAGCTGCCATATTCGGTTCAGTTTATGTCAAATTAACAACAAAACAGTCCAGCCTCTAGTTTTACAATTTTTTTTAATTAAACACGCTCCAATTTTTCAAACCTGCTCATTTTTAAAATATTTTCGAGCTCTATCGTCTGTATTAGCACGCCCACTAATCTAACGCTTCATTACTTATTGTTTATGGTAACTTTCAAATTTTTCACCGTTACCATTAGGATGAGTAAGAGCTTTGCATACTCCATACTCAAGTTTTTTTGATTAATTACATAACATTTGATTGCTTTCGTTTCATTTTACTATCTATTTCATGTACTAAATTTGTTTTTTCAATTTACTTGTTACCAGATGGCCATCATTTGCTTGCCAATCACTAACTGAATTGACTGCTTAAGTAATATATACATATGCACATACATACATACATAAATCAATTATAAGTTTCATTCATTGACTCAAATGGTGGTGATGCGGCAGTAGCCCGAAGTAAGTACGAAAATAGGGTAACAGAACAATAAAGAACAAGTAAGGAAGGCTAAGTTCGGGTGTAACCGAACATTACATACTCAGCTGAGAGCTTTGGAGACAAAATAAGGGAAAATCACCATTTATCAAAATAAACCTAGGGTAACCCTGGAATGTGTTTGTATGACATGTGTATCAAATGAAAGGTGTTAATGAGTATTTTAAAAGGGAGTGGGCCTTAGTTCTATAGGTGGACTCCTTTTCGATATATCGCAATAAGGGTGGACCAGGGGTGACTCTAGAATGTGTTTGTACGATATGGGTATCAAATTAAAAGTATTAATGAGGGTTTTAAAAGGGTAGCCCTTAGTTGTATATGTGAAGGCGTTTTCGAGATATCGGCCAAAATGTGGACCAGGGTGACCCAGAACATCTTCTGTCGGGTACCGCTAATTTATTTATATATGTCATACCACGAACAGTATTCCTGCCAAGATTCCAAGGGCTTTTGATTTCGCCCTGCAGAACTTTTTCATTTTCTTCTACTTAATATGGTAGGTGTCACACCCATTTTACAAAGTTTTTTCTAAACTTATGTAGATTTTGCGTCAATAAACCAATCCAATTACCATGTTTCATCTCTTTTTTCATATTTGGTACAGAATTATGGCATTTTTTTCATGTTTCGTAATTTTCGATATCGGAAAAGTGGGCGTGGTCATAGTCGGATTTCGGCCATATTTTATACCAAGATAAAGTGACTTCAGTAAGTACGTGAACTAAGTTTAGTTAAGATATATCGTTTTTTGCGCAAGTTATCGTGTTAACGGCCGAGCGGAAGGACAGACGGACGACTGTGTATAAAAACTGGGCTTAGCTTCAACCGATTTCACCCATTTTCACAGAAAACAGTTATCGTCATAGAATCTATGCCACTACCAAATTTCACAAGGATTGGTAAATTTTTGTTCGACTTATGGCATTAAAAGTATTCTAGACGTATTAAATGAAAAAGGGCGGAGTTACGCCCATTTTGAAATTTTCTTTTATCTCTGTATTTTGTTGCACCATATCATTACTGGAGTCGAATGTTGACATAATTTACTTATATACTGTAAAGATATACAATTTTTTGTTAAAATTTGACTTGAAAAAATTTTTTTTTAAAAGTGGGCGTGTTCATCATCCGATTTCGTTAATTTTTATTTAGTACACATATAGTAATAGGAGTAACGTGCCTACCAAATTTCATCATGATGTCTTCAACGACTGCCAAATTACAGCTTGCAAAATTTTTAAATTACCTTCTTTTAAAAGTGGCCGGTGCCACGCCCATTGTCCAAAATTTTTCTAATTTTCTATTTTGCATCATAAGGTCAATGCACCTACCAATTTTCATCGCTTTATCCCTCTTTGGTAATGAATTATCGCACTTTTCGGTGTTTCGAAATTTTCGATATCGAAAAAGTGGGCGTGGTTGTAGTCCGATTTCGTTAATTTTAAATAGTGATCTGAGATGAGCGCCCAGGAACCTACATAGCAAATGTCATTAAGATACCTCAAAATTTACTCAAGTTATCGTGTTTACAAACGGACGGACAGACGGACGGACATGGCTAAATGAATTTCTTTTTTCACCCAGATCATTTTGATATATAGAAGTCTATATCTATCTCGATTATTTATGCGTTACGGATTACCGTTATGCGAACAAAGTTAATATACTCTGTGAGCTCTGCTCAGCTGAGTATAAAATTTGAAATCGAACAAATAAGCAAAAGTTAACCAAGTAGGTAACCGAAATCCCATTAAGATCAATAGCTTTAAATGTTTTTGTTTACACCGCATTAACGCATTGAAGAAACGGAAGATACATCGAAATGAATGCCCTCTGACAGACGTTGTAACCGCAATTATTACAACAATTAACAGTTAAATGCGTAGCTATTAAATAAAATAGATAGCGATGCTTTTAACGCCGCTCTAATGGCGAACTCTTTGCCATTTTAACGCAAATTTGCATATATGATTGTTTTTTTTTATCTTAATGGCAAATACCGCAGCATGTTATTATTTCGGGACCACTTAGATATATTTACTGGTTTAATTAAGAAACATATTAGGGACTAGCTCGAAATTTCAACAAACAAGTTAATAAAAAAAAATAAATACTTTCCTCCGAGGAAATTAAGGTCGAGCTACCTGTAGGAGGGAGTTATGAGAAAATCGTCTTCCATCGAATGGTCAATATGACATAAAATACCTATCTCAGACCCAAATTCATTAAGACATTCCAAAAATTGAGAGAATAGTTGGGCTCAAACAAACAGGCGAGCATGGATAAGTCGACTCAGTTGTTGTGGTTGTAATGATAAATGCAATCTCGAAGATTTTGGATAGTATTATCAAAGTCGATAGATATTTGCCGTACATATATCCTGTACGTTCCGGTAACTGGCACGTTATAGTACCAGACCAACTATCTCCGGTACGATGCCCTATGACCAAGCCGAACACCTTTATTTTAAAGACGAATATTATTTTCGGCGAGTGCAAACCTAAACACTAACGAAACGGCACTGCACTAACGAAACTGCACTGACTCTTAATCCGCACTGAACCTGAAACTAACCCGCAAAAGAAACTGGAACCGAAACAGCACTGATGTCGAAAACCTGTAACGGGAACCGAAACTTGATCCGAACTGAACCTGGAAAATAAGTCGAGAAACAGCCGAAACCGAAACTACGCTAAAATTGAAATCGAAACTGCGCTGAAATCGAAATCGGTAAAGGGGGCCAAAACCGGAACCCAAATATATCCGGAAACGAAGCTCCGATCGAAACTGGAACCGAAGAGAATTCGCTATCCAATCGGAAACCACTAAGGTGGCCGAAACCGAATCAAAACTGAGCCCGGAAATGAAACCGCGACCCAAACTTAAATCGAAACAAAATCCTTAATACGCGTATACCGCGACCGAATCCAAAACAGCTTTATTAATCTACATCAACAAGATTTGAAACTCAAAATATAACTAGAATTAAGACCGAAACTAGAGCCGAACACAAAAATAATCTGGATAGAAACTGCACTGAACCTAGAAATATAAATGAAACCACAACCGAAAAGGAAATTGTAACCGAAACTGTTAGCGTAACCGGATTGAACCTTAAAGCGGAACCGACATCTAAGCCCGAGCCGAGACAAGACCCGAAACCAGAATCAGAACCGAAACCGGAATAAAAAAGCGAGCAAAACCAAAATCGCACATCGCCTGGGACTGAGAATGGACAGAGCCTACAACCGAATACAGAACTGAAACAAGAACCGGATTTATAACAGAAACTGAAACGGTAAGTGAAATAGAAACCGAATATGGAAACAAAATCGGACTCAAGCATGAACCGAAATATGTATTACTAAATACGGAAGAAAACCGGAACAGAATCCAAATCTGAAACCGACTCAGAATCAAAACCGATATCTATATCAGCTCAAAATCAGTACCGAAACTAGATCCAAGACCGGAGCCGAAACGGTAACTGAAACAAACTAAAGCCAAACCCGAAAACACAATCGAAATTTTAACTCGCACTTACTTGCGGGAAATTTCTTCTTGAACAAATTCGAGAAATCATAAGTTCCAGTACCAACTTGGTACTTACGCGTCTTTTTTAAATAGGCATTCATCATTACGAGCAGTGTTAGACAAAATAACTTTTATAACAGAACCTTGAAATTAGTATCTATAGCCATTAACTTTAGTGCCACCGTTTGGTTGCATCAAAGTAACTGCTTACTGACTACGCATCGGGTAGATTAAGAAAGACGTTAGCATATATTTTGTATACATTAGACCTACCATAAAAAAGAGAATATTCTTATTAAACAGCTGTCGGAACAGTGGGGAGATTGATTAATCTATAAATAAGTTTTGATAATGTATGATGATGATAAAGGCTAAGGGAAAGTCTTTGAAAAATCCATCAGCTCTTCACGGTTTCGGTAAATGATTAAAACAAAATGAATCTTGAAGTGGAGCCACAAAATGTTGATGCGAAATACTTTTTCATCGGTCGATCTAATGTGTCAAGTGATATAATTTCGTCACAATGTGACATATCATATCTTCATCACTACAGACTTATCACATATTTTTGCGTACAAAAGACACTCTAAAACTGCGCAATACGTGCCCAAACTTGACCTTGATTTTTGGTTAAACTTGTTTCGTACATTCCCACTCACTGTCTTTTCAATGATTTAAATCTTTGTATGTAGCGCTAGGTACTCTTTTATCATCACAATTAAATTGTCCATCAATTTATGCGAAGCTCTAAATTACTTTACAATATGATCAAATTGTAGATAAACAAATGTTAAATATTAAGTACTATTGTAAATGTGTATATGTATGCTTAAGAGCAGGAGCGGATTCACCTTTATTATGGCCTGTTATGATACCAGCGGCAACCGTGGTGTAATGGTAGCGCTCTCCGGTCCAAACATCAAACATCAAGAATTTAGAGCAACCAAACCAATAGCAAACACCATGCTTTGCTGCCACCGTTTGAATTCAGTCCGCCAATTTGTAGGAAAAATTAAAAGGAGCACGACGCCAATTAGAACAGAATCTCTGTCATATTCTGAATTATTTATTTTAGATATATCAGCAATTGAAACGGGCAGCCACGATGTTAAAGAGGCAATGTGCTATCACACCATTACGAAGGTCCGATGTTCGTGTTCTAGAGCAAGTTATATAAAAATACACTTTATTAACGGGGTTACCCTCCAGATTGAATTGCTGCCTTGGCAAGCATCTCAGCAAAATTTTATCCGTTTTCAGAAGCCGTTGGTCGTTGTCATAAAACCATGTAAGTTTAGTTTTATAAAAAATTGGTGGAAAAGCTCTTTCTCATTCTTCTCGGTGGTGCATGAACCAATTTTAACAAGCCTAGTTGCCTTAGACGGTCAAAAACGGTGCTTTTGCTGACATTCCGTATGTGTTTAGCTCTTCCTATTTTCGGCCCATCCCTGCAGCTCTTTCAGATAGAATACTTTGAGTTTGCCATGCTTTAAGCGTGCATTACAATCTGACCGAGCTTATTAATAAGCAAACAAAGTATTTGGGATTAGACGACTAACTAATGAATCACTTTTGTCTGCATACCTCAAATGTGGGTAACAGTTCCATCTGGCATTATTTTTTTAGACACTAGCTTGTAGCTCAATATGTTGGTTATTCTCATTTACTTACTACTTTGTTAGAGAAATGCTCCGCAGTATACCATTTTGTAGACCCAAATGAGTTTTGTGGATCAGCCCGAGGCCAGATAACTAAGCGGCTTACGGCAACTCATTACTAACTTGAATGACTAACTTGTGCTCAAAAGAGGTTCGATTGCTGATTTCCTTTGACGAGTAAAGCAGCCGTAAATTGTAGAGTAAAGATATAACCCATTTTGTGCCTCGTAAACTCTATAAGAGGAAGACGTTGTTTAAAGAGAAGACCTGACGTAGTATAATCAAGTTGACGTAAATTGTTTGAAATGGTCCCAATCAAAACTGGGATGGGATTATTTGATATTCAGTACAGTATGTGTAGAGACTTAGAGTCCATTCTTGCTTGACCTTGTTGCAGTATGTAATAACGACGAGGTGTCTAACCTCCGATGACAGTTGGACTAAAATATAGTATTTTTCAGATTTTGCAGTGTTCACTTTCCTAAATAATTCTTTACGAGATTCAACGCGGCTTGCAGAAGCTCGTCCGGAGTTTGATGATATTTTCCGGTTGTTGTAAGAGCTTTTTCATGTGTGATTAATCGAAAAGAAGTCCATTCTAGTTTCACGAGCATGTTAGGTTTCGCAATCAATCGGATAACGTAGAGATTTGACCATTTAGGCTGCGTATCGTTTTCAGATTTCTCTTTCGGTTTTAAACCGCTTTGTACACTACCGAAGAAGGATTTTGTCACGTTGGGGTACTTCCCGGTCTAGTGCAGAGGCTTTATTTATTTGCTTTTGTTAAAAGAATGCTTGTAGTTCTTCGTTCATCCCCATAAGCAAATGTTTTACGGCGACCGCACTTTGAGTATGAAAAAGTTTTCGAGATTTGCCAGCTACCATTACTTTTAGCCTCCAACATCTCACAATAACAAGGTTTGTGTACCCGTACCCTTTGATTGAACTCATTATACAATTATCGAGTAGAAAAATATGATTACCTATTGGAGAAAATTTTGACACTTTTAGGAAGACTGAATATGCGCCCCAAAACTTAGTTCCCTGACCTCCAAATTCTACATGCGGCCCTGTGTGAATGCACGTTCATCCAGCTCTTTACCGTCACCTTAACGAACAGGCCTGTTTGAATAATAACAATTTAGAATCATCGTTCTTTGATTTCGTGTAATTTCGTTTTCTCTTTCTGCATGTTATTGCTTTAAAGAAAACAAAAGAGGAAAAAAAATATTAAATAAAATAAAGTAAAATAAAGGGTCATCGCCATCGGCTATTGTCCCTTTAACATTGATGGGCGCGTTTATTGACGTTGTCGTCCTCTGCATCTACATCATCATTATTGTCATCATTATCGTTAAGTTAACGACGTCTTCAAGTTCATTCGCATTAAACAAGGTCAAAGGGAAGTACTTAAGTACTTGAGTGTTAAAAAAATACGTTTATAAATAACTTTACTGCAGCTGGGAACACAAATCGCCGTTTGATGAGTTTTTTGTTCGATAAAACGAATTTAAGTGCTTGATGATTGGCTGCAGAATGAAGAAAATGCTTGTTAAACAATATACATATCTACGGCTATAAGCAATAACAGCTTAAATCGATCACGAAAGTAAAATAATTGCATTTAAATTAATTGGTTGTAGAGTGAGATAAAGAAATGGATAAGCGTTTGAAAATCTTTTTATCTACCGACTTCCACATTGCCCTTCTTTGCTTACAATTTTTTGTAAGGGAATTTTTATAGACTTCTGTGTTTTGAGTTCGTACATTGAACATTATCTTAACTTGATTAGCAAATAAAGTCCTGAGGAATTTCGCTAACATTTCGATAGCTAAATTCATAATATTTTAATAACATATCGATAGCATTACAATAAACAATGGATACATTTTCGATTATGAATAAATAAATTTAGGTAACGATTTTGGTCTATCTATAACTTTTCGCTATAAAATCGGTTACTTTTTATAAACATATTGGTAACGTTTTGATAAAAAATCGATAACTTTTCGAAAACAAGTCGATATTTTTTTGAAAACATCTCGATAACAAACCCATAACTCGTCGTAAAAAAATTGATAATTCAGCTGTAACCTTTTTCATCGCTAGCAAGTTTATGACACTTCGACAACACATCGATAGCTTGTCTAGGTAACTGAATTACTAGGTTACTTTACCATAAACAAACAGTTTCAGGCTATCAATAACTTTTTCATAAAAAATCTTTAACAAAAGCAATATAGCATAAGTTGTCAACAAGAGTTATCGAACTCATAACCTCCGTTATTGAAAGCAGCTTTATGACACTTCGGGAACTTATCGATAGCTCATCTATACTTCGTCGTAATAAAACAGATAATTCGTCGATATGAGAAAGTTAGCTCATCGATATGAGAAAGTTAGCTCATCGATAACAAAGAGCTAACACTTATTTACTAAATTGTTAATCTATTAACCAATATTTTTCTAATTGGTATTCAAATGCAGTGTTTGTTTGGTTTTGGTAAGAGCCATTAAACCCCTTATAAAGAATTGGAAGATGTGAGAACTCATTCGGAAATTTTAATTTTCGATTTCTGCGCAGCCTAACAAAATGCTTTGGGACTGGCTTTGCCAGCCAGGCCCATATATCGTGATTCAGCGAAGGTGTTTCAATTCGGATTTTTAAGTATCCAGGAGGTATGTAATGCTGTATTGTTTACGGCAAGAAGTGGTAATAGTGATGGTAATACAGGACTGCCTTGCAAAGTTTTAAGATGGCCGCGGCTTATAAAAATCGAAGTACGATCTTTAGCTTTTCTTGAGGTAAATAAATTGAATAGACATATAATAGATATATTTAGAATATTTGCGGAATCGACTTAAAGGCTATTATTATAGAGAGACCGATCGCTGTACTTGGCAGTTTTAAGCATTGTTCAGCACATGGGATCATGATGTAAGCAGATCGAAGATAATTCGACAACAGCAGCTTTGCAGAAAATAACCGCCGATACAACAACAGGTTTGAGGAGGAACCAGTTTTTCAACAGTGTGAACTACCTGACCCCTTTTTCCGATAGGATGCTGCAACGAAGTCAAACTGATTCAGTATAAGGATGACGCGGTCTAAGAATTGCTAACTGCAAAAGCCAACGAAAGTCGATCCTCACATTGGCAAGAGAACCTGTGGCAGTTGGTCAAAGGCGAAAGCTCCCTCTGCGCCTAGAACTCATTATCGTTGATAGAGGTGATTCTGTCCTTAAACATTTTGAGTCAATGTAAGATACTAATTTTTTTTGCCCACTGTGCATGCTGAATACTCTAGGGAAAAGGCCATCAACTAGTGCAATAATTATTTGCACTCACTTCACACCTGCGTAGTAACATCGGAGAAGGATATTAAAAAATTATATTTTACAAAGAAATGTTGGAGCGCCTGTTAAAAAAATGGTAGTGCTTCAAAAGAGGATGAAGTTGGACTGTTTTACCGACTTGCATATTTTATAGCACTCTACAATAGAAGCCATAACTAAAAGATAGAGCTGAAAAGCCAAGAGAACGTACCACCAAATTACTAACATCACATACCTCAGTGAGAGATATGCGCCGTTAAGTGAACGAATTTCTGTTGTCGACGGATCATTCCGAAGATTCTTCTACTTAAGATTACAAATGAGTTACGATGCATGGATTCGCCTTATATTCTATATAATCGGTCCTTAACTGTCAATCTGCAGACTCCGCATCAAACACACGAAAAATCAGATCTACAAAGTCGTTCTCCCGCGTTGTGTTTTCTAACCCTTACTCTATTGTCAGTTACAAAAAATACGCCAGTTCGAAATACGAAAAAAGAAAAGTGAACAATCTTACCTATAAAGTTGTTTACAATTCACGTACAAGGCCACTTTTTATTCTCATCATTAATTGGATATGCCGCGTATGCTGTTGTGGAATAAGAAATATAAAAAATGATGTAAACAAAACAAAAAAAAACTTCTCAACACAAACATAAACAAACGAGAAATAAAACACACGTGCTATGTGGCAGAAAAAGGCGCCAAAAACATGCGACGGCGCACTAAAGCTAAAGCAACATGCTGTCGCAACACTGAAATGTTTAGCAACATCTTGCCAGGTGCACTCACGCCATTAAAATGAAATACAGGCGCGGCAGCAAAAACGATAATGAATTATCCAACAAAGTAGCCGGCACGTTCTGGGGGTGGTTGTTGCAACATGTTAATGTAACGCACATATATACTTTAATTTCAGCATGAGAAAAGGAACAACAAAAACAAGCAATTGCGTTAGAACGAAGGCGTAACGTTTGCTGACGAATATTTTGTTGATTTTTTTTTATGCGGTGATGGCAAAGCTGTTGGCGACGATGCCTGCTGTAAATTCCCTTGCAATGCGATAGATCAGTTGATGTTTAAGTTTCATTAGGAACGTGCCACGTTGCGGTGTGAACACGAAAAGAATTTTGTATTAAAACAATCAATTGAAATGTGAAAGGCGCGCCTTTGCTGCGATTTTTGATGCGATGTTGGTAGATAATTTTGATAAACGCTAACTAAAATCGATATTTAAAGTGTGCCCCGGTAAGCATACGTCAAAGCGAATGCGATAGTAAGCGGAAACGGAAACGGAAAGTTCGTTATAAGCGCGTGGTGTACGTGAATGCGAGTGTTTTATTACAAACCGGCTTACGACGTTTCGTGATTGCGTGTGCTGCTCTATTTTGAGGTGTGTTCGCATATAACGAACGGAAGCGGTAAAACCATTTTAGCATTTAGGAAGTGAAGTGCTTTTTGAAAGCGTAAATGCTAGTAATGAAAATTGAACTTTAATATCAAGTTCAGGCCGTGGACGAAATTTAAAAAATGCAAATTTAAGGCTCTTTTACTTGAAGCAAATATTACAAACTAACCGAAAACGTATTTTTTTTAGCAAAAAATAGATAAATATATTTCAAACAATTAATCCAAGCGGGTTTTTATAAAGTAATAATATGACAAAATAATGTTCTTATAAAAATGTTACGTATTCGTCATGGACTTTTTTTAATTTAAGTTAAGCTTCCACTTTGACGCTAAGCAAATCTGAAAATTAAAAGATGATAAAAAAATTTCAAGGACTGCCTTTATATATAAATGGACAAAAAAATAGAAGGCAATTTTTCCTTTAATACAGACATAGTCTTGTTTAGTTTTGACTATAAAACTTTAACAATAGCTATTGTAAAAGAATTTTTTTGATAAAAGATTGCACTGCCGCCGAGTTCTGACCAACGGCCAAAGTTTCAAGTTTCTAGCTCACCGGAAAGTTACTCAAAAATCGATCGCAAGATTCCCCTCGCTTTTTCAGGGATTTTCAGAGATTTTCGTTTATCTCGATTCGTCTGCCACCTGACGGCATTTTGTTTTCCACGAATTGTAATGCCATCGACTCGAAAACTATGTGCTATGTTTCAGGTCTCTGGATCACCGAGAAGTTAGTTAAAAGTCGATCGCAAAATTTCCATTTTAAAATTAATTTTCTGTATATCTCGATCCGTGTGCCACCTAGCGGATTTTTTTCTCTTGTATTGTAATGTCTCTCAGATTTGAACTATGTCCTAAGTATCAAGTGTCTAGCTCAACGGGAAGTTACCGAAAAAGACTTTTCTTGGGTCAAAAAATTTGTATGGAAATGAGGGGACAAACATGAAAGCGACTTAATATAATGGTAAAAAATAAAAAAATTGAAAATAAAATAAAGGTAAAATAAAAAAATTAGAGATTGAATTCAACCGTTCATCAGAAAACGCAATTCGGTTTATAACGGATAACAACCGATATGCAAGACCCAAAAATGGCTTTCTAGATGAGAAACGTTTACTCACTTTCACTGAGATAGTTTAGTGTGATTTATTAACTAAGGTTTTTTTTAAGCTGTTATTTTGGTGTGACCAATTGGCGCCAGTTGGCGGAGCGAAGGAGCGACTGGCGCGCCTTTTTGGACGGCCATAACCATTTAGACGGTTAAGCGCCAATTAAGTAAGTAAGGATTTTGCGAAATAAATAGGTTTTGGGTACGGTATATCTCTCGTTTGCTCTGTTAGAGTAAATATAATGTAAACTTAACATTAGGTTGTTATGAAAAAAAATTTCATAGAAAACCATACTACCTTCCGATCATTATCATTAATTTACACTTAACAGCCTAAGTAATTTTGGCCGTTTCGCAACATCATCTCTCGACACCGTTCATGACTTCCAGCTTTACGACAGGACGCTGAGCGACTTGTAAAGCGTGATTTTTGTCCGTCGAGAGAGGACTTTATTTTTCAATATCCTAATCAGTACAAGTATCACTTGCTGGCGAGAGTTATTGTCCGTTTGCTTTCTAAGCCGACGTGGTTTTGCTGTTAGTCCAGGTTCCCAAAAAGGTGAAATCCTTCACAGTCTCGAATTTATATCGGTCAACAGTGATGAGTCTGCCAAAGCGCAAAAGTACTTTGTAATGTCCTCATTTACCGCAAGACACACTTTTTTGCTTCTTTATCTAATCCAGACATTCTGATGCAGATCTTATTTTCAGGACATTTTTTAGCTTAGTTTTTGGACTGTTCGGGGATAGTTTTAGGATCATTTCGAGACTATTTTTAATAATGTTTTCGGGATTGTTATATATTCAAACCAAAAATGTGTTTGAGAACATTTCGGGAATATTTGTACGACTATTTCGGGATCGATTCGGGACTATCTCGGGATTGTTTCGACTATATTGCGGTAGTTATGGAATCATGTTTGGATCATTCCGCAGCCATTTCGAAATAATTACATTATGTGATTGATCTGCCATTATTGAGTAATTGGCTTGTTATCGATAACAACTGTTCTCGAAAAGTAATCGGTATATTACTGATGAATTAGGTATCGGCTTGCTATAGAAAATTTGTAAATTTTTTATCAACAAATATTGGCAGGCTATAACTTACTGTTAGTAAGTCGATAGATAATTTTGTGGAATGAAATCTATATTTTTATACCCAGCTGTAGATACATGTACACAGGGTATTATAACTTTGATTGGATAACGGTTGGTTGCACAGGTATAAAGGAATCTAGATAAATGTAGACTTCTATATATCAAAATCATCCGTATCGAAAAAAAACAATTTGATTGATCCACGTCCGTCCGTCCGTCTGTCCGTTAATACGATAACTTGAGTAAATATTGAGATATCTTCACCAAATTTGGTACACGAGCTTATCTGGACCCAGAATAGATTGGCGTTGAAAATGAGCAAAATCGGAAGATAACCACGCCCACTTTTTATGTATGTAACATTTTGGAAAACACAAAAAACCTGATTATTTAGTAAATAGTACACATAGAATGTCGAAATTTGACGTGTGGACTGATATTGAGGCTCTTGATTAAAATTTGAAAATTTTTTTTAAAATGGGAATGGCACTGCCCTCTTGTGATAAAATCAATTTTACAAATATTATTAAACATAAATCAAAAATCGTTAAACATGTCGTAACCAAATTCGGCAGAGAGGTTGCGTTTACTATAAGGAATGCTTTGAAAAAAAATTTACGAAATCGGTTAAGGACCACGCCCACTTTTATATAAAAGATTTTTAAAAGGGTCGTGGACGAATAAAATAAGCTATATCGTTGCAAAAAAGAACTTTATATCAATGTTATTTCATTTCCCAAGGGGATTTATAACAATAAATACGAAAACTTCAAATTTTAAAAAATGGGCGTGGCAACGCCCCTTTTATGACTAAGCAATATTCTAGGTTTCGGGAGCCATAACTCGAAGAAATATTAACGGATCGTAACAAAATTGGGTACACATATTTGCCTTATAGCAGGACATATTTATAGTAAAAATGGATAAGATTGGTTAAGGGCCACGCCCACTTTTATATTAATGACTATAAAAAGGGTCGTAGGCAATAATAATAAGTTAAATCTTAGCGAAAAATAGTTTTGTACCAATCGTATTTTGTGCCATTATACAAGAAATAGGAAAAAATTCAAATCTTGAAAAATGGGTCTGGCACTGCCCCTTTCTTACAATGCATTTCTCAACGTTTCTGGAGCCATAACTCGACGACAAATTTGGTGCACGTGTATGCCTTTTAACAGGAAATATTTTCAGTAAAAATGGACTAAATCGCCTTCTTTTATATAAAAGATTGTATAAAAGTGCGTAGATGCAGGTAATAACCTACTTCTAGTAAAAGTTGGAAAATTTCGTTAATAACCTGGCACTTTTTGTTAAAATCGCTTTTTAGTACAATGGCACTTGTGTGTTTATATTTATTGTTCTCCTATATCTTCATTTGAAAATAAACAGTAGGGAAATCCCCATATCTGAAGGAAAACTGCATTATTGACCGCTCAAGGTCATTGGTGTTAGCCTCTGTATCCTTTTTGTTTCTTTTAAACGAAAATTAGTTCAAAATAGAACCATATGTATATGTATTATTGCGTTACCTTGTAACACTATTAAGCACACAAAACAAACAACAACAGCATTTCAAGTGTACAGCTGGGTATGTAATATTCGGTTTCACCCGAACTTAGACTTCCTTACATGTTATATATATATATATAGATGGCCATTAAGTACCTCGGAAACGGTTATATGCGATCTAGGATACAAAGCTATAATACGTATGCGAGAGAAACTAGGTATAATTTTTTGTGTGTTATTCAAATAATTACCTCATATGGGATATCAAGTATACAATACAAAGAAAATGATGTAAATTTTTTTGAAATGTTACGTATACGCCGTGGGCGGGGGCTGTTAAAATTTTCATAAAACATATTCGTTTCAAGTTCGTAATTTCACTTTTAGAGAGCCTGAAGAGATTATGTTGAGTTGAAAAAATTTTATTTTCATATTTATTTGCCCTCTTTTGAAAAATTTACACAAAAATGTTACGTATACGCCGTGGTTGATATTTTTTAGGCAAATCTAATGAACTAATGAAAAATGCTTTAGGAAAAACAATTTTTATTTTTATATACATATGCCTAGCAAATAATTATTCCATGAGGTTTGTAAGACGTTTCAAACACAAAATAATAATAAAAAATAATTAAAAATAATTCCTTTTCTCGCGCTTCTCTTAAAGTTGTTATTAAATTGAAAAAATTAATGTGGGAAAATTTAAGACTGCACTTTAAAGCAAAATATTTGACACAAGCATAATAAATTCCTTAAAGCTTCTAAATTAACGAATGTGTTAGAAAACAAATTTGAATTTCGATGTGTATGCTTAAAAGATTTAATCTAAGCGGCTTGTTATAAGCATTAAACAAACATTTTTGATTTTTAATAAAAATGTTACGTATACGCCGTGGAGTGTAGCGCAATAATACCTATTAAAATAAAGCTTTTAAATCACTTTAGCAAAAGCTAGCTACATGCATTGGGTAGGAAGTAACAAGAAACAAATTTTCACAAATTAAATAATCCCATTAAGCAAACTCCCCAACACAATTCGCGTTGAGATGGCAAGAGAATTGAAAAAAACGGCTACAAATAAAATAATAAACGTCAGGAAAAATACGAAACAATTTAATAGTAAAAATCGTTGAAGCAAGCAAAATAAAGATTCTAAAGTGTTTCGTCAATAGAAAGCGTACGTTCACAATATATTATACATCAAAAACGTGATCCTTTGGGATTTGCATATACATTGTCAGTGAGCTTAGTAAATAAGCACGTATGTACATTAGGGTGGCCCTTATTTTTCAAAGTGTTCCGATTCTCGATCTCACCCTCTATAAATATGCGAATAGCCTGAAAACTAGAATATACAAAGTTTTAGGTCAATTGGAAAAGGGTTAGAGATGGCGAAAAGAGCTTGAAGTCCTGAAAAATGACGAACTTTTACAATTTATTAAATTTGGTCAACCCTACTTAATTTGTTATGGGTGAAACATAATTTATCGTTTATTAGTAAGTTCTAGAGATATTTGACCTTCAAATAAATCTAAAACAACAAAAATTGGTCAAATAATAATAAAGCTATAAAATAAATTATGCCTTAAACACGGTGTCATTACTTCAAGAATGTGTATGTAATGAGTATACGTAAATGAGTTTGTTTCAAATTTTTTTATTATAATTTTTTTTAAAATTACATTTTTAAAAACATATACATATATCTTGTGAAACTTTAGCTGACACGTATAAAATATGATATTATTTCCTAGGATCTAATTAAGCATGATTTAGTATGTGATTCAAATTGGTTTTTTGTAATCAGTTACAACTTGTAAAAAATATTGGTTTCCTTGTTCGTCATTTGTAAGTATTCTATTATATTCTTCCATAAGCTTTACTGCCCGTTCTGCTATGTCGTTAACTACTTTTATATTTATAACAGTATCCTTAGCTTTTTTATAGGTTCCTGTATCCCCCAGTATAGAGGATCTACCTTCAGAAATTGAGATGATATCCGAAACCGACCAAAAAATCAATTGTACTTTGTGTAGTCCTTTTTCTATGAATTTATTGATTTCACTGGGCCTTAACTGGGGTGTAACCTCTTTAAATTTTCTGTTTCCGTCTCGCAGTTGTCTATGCTTTTGATTTTCTCCACAATCTTTTTATTCATGGTACAAGAGACGTCATCATCGAACAACACCAATGCAATACATTCTTCAGGCACGTACCATAAGTGGTTACAAAACTTATTTATGGCAATGTCAGATATTTTTTTATTAACATTTCTGTTGTTATAAACTTCTTTAATAAAAGATAAGTCTTGAATGGGTGCTCTATGAGGATTGGTACAGCAAGGCCAAAGTTTTACATAGAATTGTATAAGAAAGGCGCATATACTTGCCATCGAATTCTCTTCATACTCCGTTAGTTTAAACTGTTCACGAAATAAATAGATTTTTAAACAATACAATGCCTTAGACATCCACCGAGCATGATGAGTGGGCTTTGGTACACGAAACTTTATGCCATCACTTGCTCCTAGATATACAGACGTTAACTCCAATTATTCCCGATAGTCATCTCTTACTATTTTCTTTTTCAGCTATTCCTTAGAGGGTTTTTCTAAAATAGTATCTTTGCTATCGCTTAAAAGCGTTAATTAGTTTTTGCAATTTGCAATTTTCTTGAAATCGCGGAAATAACTGAACGTCCATACTAGTATTTACTGGAAAATAACTCTCAGCAGAATTTCATAAATATGATGACGACAAGGAAGATACAAAAGTTTTCGCTCAAGTTTTTTTCTATACGTGCAGCTCCTTTATAACGCCTGTGTTAACCGATGTCGTATCAAAACAACAGGCCACAATATCATCCTTCAGATCCCATTCAAATAACAGTTCATACAACGTATCAGCTATTTTCGAGCCTGTTGCAGCATGTAATTTTGGAGCTCTTATTAACTGTTCGCCGTTCCTGTAGGTAACAACAACTGGAAGTCGTTCACCTTTTCACGACCTGTTATTTCTGGAAGTGGTTTTCCATCCCAATGCAAAGTACCGCAATTTATCTATTTAAAAAAAAACTACTATTCAAAATTTGTTCATTCAAGAGCAGTATAGTTTTAATAAGCAAGCGTCAAAGAAATTTTTTGTAGTTGTTTACAATTTTAAAATATATAGTTTTATTTCTTTATACTTTTTTTTTGATTTCTTTCGACATGCTTGTTGCAAGAACAAGTTGCAGTGCAGGCTTAAATATGTTGTGGCATCACGCATTTCGAAAGAGAATTATTAAAAAAATATACTGTATACTTTTTTAAATAAATACACTTCAAGTTTGGCTTCAAGGGATATATGTATTTGTGTATAAAAAAGTTTATTTGAGCGTTTTTTGACCCGAATACATTGATTCATTGATAAACACATTTGCACAGACTTAATTTACTTTTCATATTTCTTTGTCGAAAGCAATATATATTTTGCCCTGTAACTCTGTTATTGATAGACCGATTTTGAAGGTTGTGGCCATTTTAGAAAATTAAGAAAATAAAGATCTTATTAAAAATAAAAACAAAATTTCGTAGGGTTTAGAAATATGAAAGCCTGAAACACGAAATTGTAAAAATTCGTAATTTTTCAGAATTTCAAGCCCTTTGCGCCACCTCTAAATCTTTTTTGATTGCCGTAAAACTTTGTATATATTCGTTTTTGAGCTATTCGCATATTTTTAGGGGGTGAGATCAAGAATCCAAACACTTTTTTTCCCCTCCATACAACGAAGGGCCACCCTAATGTACATATATATACAACACATACATATTGTAATATTGTAATTGTAAAACGTCAACATTCTATTGTGTGCATAAATGAGCATTTTGTTCATACAAACAGACATACATACATACATATAACAATGTAGCAGTGACAGCACCTAACGTAATACGGTAAGTCGTTTAAAGTATTTGTGTGCGTATGTGAACTGCGTTTTATTGTGTGACTGCCTACTTTTTTATAGCACAAAATTCCTTTAATACATAACACTTTTAATTCCAACTCTCATACATTTTTTATGTGTTATTCAATATTGATTGCATTAGTTATGCATTGAAGTATGACACAGTGCGTTCTTATGTAAGTTGGCGCCTTTGACCGATTGGTGTTGATGCAATCCATTGCTTTAAAATATTAAAATGATTGATTTGTTAAAATAGCATAAAAATTTAATTTCAGCGAATCGAGAATATAATTAAGAAACTGAGGTAATTAATAGCTGTGTGTTTGCAGTTTGAAATTTATGGTTTATTTTAAAGTGGAGCAAATGTCATGTGAGTTCAAGTAGGGTTCAACGGGCTGGGCAAAAAGAATCACTTTAAGCAAACTCAAGTGCTCATGCAGGACCTTTTAATGTCAAACGAAAACAAGAAAAGGTGTCTAATTTCGGGTGTAACCGAACATTATATACTCAGCGTGAGCTTCAATTGTACATTTTATTTCAGATAAATTATTTTTCTACATAACATGTGGCACCGCCCGGTTAAAAAAATGTCTCCCCATTTCCTCTTACAATAAAACTTGATAAGTGAAATATCATTGATTCAAAACTATTTTTTGCAAAGTTATAGCTTATTAGTCTAGTCTACGACCCTTTTAAATTTTTTTTTGTATCTAATTTACCGTGGTCCTTAACCGGTCCCGTCCATTTTTAGTAGAAATATTTTCTACTATAGGGAAAATTTGTGTACCAAATTTTATTACGATTCGTTAATTTTTCTTCGTTTTATGGCGCCCGAAACATAGAAAATTGCTTAGTTATAAAAGGAGAGGTGCCACGCCCATTTTCAAAAATTTTAGTGTTTTCCAATTTAATGTTATAATTTAATTTAGAAAGTAAAATTTTATTGATACAAAGCTCTTTTTCGCTAAGATATAGCTTATTATTTTCGTTTACGACCCTTTTAAAAATCTTTTATATAAAAGTGGGCGTGGTCCTTAACCGATTTCATTAATTTTTCTTCAAAGCATTCCATATGGTAAAGGCAACCTCTCTGCCTAAGTTTGTTACTATAGGTTTAATGATTATTGATTTATGATCTATAATATTTGTAAAATTGATTCTATCACAAGTGGGCGGCGCCACGCCAATTTTAAACATTTTTTAAAAATTTTTATCAAGACATTCTAGGTGTACCATTTACTAAATAATCAGGTTTTTTGTGTTTTCCAAAATGTTATATATATAAAAAGTGGGCGTGGTTATCATCCCATTTCTATTCTGTGTCCCGATAAGCTCGTGTGCGAAATTTGGTAAAGATATCTCAATATTTACTCAAGTTATCGTGTTAACGGACAGACGGGCGGACGGACATGGTTCAATCAAATTTTTTTTCGATACTGTTGATTTTGATATATGGAAATCTATATCTATCTCGATTCCTTTATACCTGTACAACCAACCGTTATCCAATTAAACTTAATATACTCTGTGCGCAAAGCACGCTGAGTATAAAAAGAAGACAATTTCATTGTCATAATAAAGTAGCTACATTTACACAAAATGCACTTTAACTGTATTTTTAACAAAAAGTATAATTATTTAATTAAAATATATAACCAATCAATGTCAGTAAATTTTATGCAAACCCGTACAGAAATTGCGTAAAGTTTTTTTTTGTTAACGTAGGTAAAGAAAATGTTTAAAAAAATTCTAGAACAACGCAGCACTAAGGAATCGGGAATCGAAGTCCGTATTTTTAAATGAAGGAAACATGTATTACTGCTATATACGTCATATCTAAGAAAGAGTTAGCGCATTCGCACCTGGGGAGGCACGTCATTGTTGACGGATATAAATTCGAGACTGTGAAGGATTTCGTCTATTTAAGAACCAGCGTAAACAGCAAAAAGAGGGAAAATAGAATGACTCTTGGAGTGCTCGAGAGATAAGTTATCTGGAAGATTTATGTTTCTGTCCAGCAGACATGACGAATAAATACACACATATTTCGATGGCTCAGTCATGTTATGCGAATAGACGAAAACACACCGGCAAAAAATATTTCAGTCGACAAAGCAGTTTGAAGCAAAGGAAGGGAGAGACCTCCATTGAGTTGGGAGAGGCAGATAGAGAAGACTTGACCTCCTTCGGTGCATCAAATTGACGCCAGTTAGCGCGAAACATGTAGAGCTGGCGTGACTTGAGTTCTGAATTTCAGTTTAAATTTTGTCAATTATTGCCTGAATCCAAACCTTAATCGGAACGCGCTAAATTCCTTAATTAAATAAGTAAGGTTGTCTAAGTTCAGGTGCAGCCGAATGTTATATGCTCAGTTGAGAGCTACTATCGCACATTTTATTTATTTTTATCTATTGGCTAAATTATTATTATTATCATAAAAGTATGTAGGCGTAGTCATTCTTTTTAGCTGTTTTTATTGTTTTAGCGATAAAGACTCTCCGAACGTTTTGGGAATTGTTATCGATATTGATGTTCCTTTGCTGTACATAGATCCGTTACGTTTCACTAGCTCAACGATTTCGGGAGCAATTTAACATGACCATATTAAGCCTTCTAATCCATCGTGTGTCCACCCTCAAATTCCGTAAGGAACTTAGGGTCGGCAGAGCCAAATATGTGAATGAAGGATTCATATCTGTAGCAAGATTCTCCGGGCATAGGTTAGGTAGACAATTGGGTTGCGGAAGCTGTGAATTGAGCTATTCAAAACCTTGGATCCGTATTTCGCTCATTTTAAAATGGCGATCTGAGGTAAGTGTGAAGAAACCCATATACCAAATTTCAATAAGGTATATTAAAATTTTCTCAAGTTATCGTCTTTACAAGTGAACGGATTTCTTTTTTTTCATTCTGATCATTCCGTGTCAAATTGCCGTACTGCAATTGGGCTCTACCTTTAGTTTCATAAGCGTTACTCATAAAAATGTATCAAAGTACGTAACCCTTCTCATCCCTCATCTGGCCACCCTCCTTTCCGCCTGCACAATTACGGATAGTAGCCATTATTCGCACAAATATATCAAAATTGTACAAATTGACTATATCCTATAACAAGTATTAATATCTCTAAATGCGATGCAGCCTAATTTATAATTCGTTTGCCAAATGGACCCTGTTTCCAAATGGAATGGAACTTTGCCGAAATTTTGTGGACATCTCACACTTACTCCGCCCGTGAGAATATTTCTCATCGTAAAGATTTTTATTACATATCTCTGGGAACGCGGTACGTAGCGGGTGAGAAGGCTCTTACTTCGTAGAGTGCGCACATTCAGGATGCTGTTATTTGTCTGACTCATGACGTCATATATTTGACGCTGAAGACACCAAACATGGTTTAAATAAAATGCAGTAGAAACCTAAATTATTTCAAGTTAATTAAATAATGTCTAGTTCATTTATTTTCGTGTGTTGATTCGCTGAAAATTCGACGATGATGCAGATAATTAATATGGAATTTTTGTAAATATAAAACTTATTGCATGCACGCAAAGTATTTAACTTTCATTTTCTGCAAATACAGATACTTTAAAATAATTGTACGTATATTATGGTGCCCATCATTTCTAAACTCGTGCCTACTTTTAAGTTGAACCTCAGTATGAAAATATGAAACTGATATAAGCATATTGTTTTGGCTCTTCGTTCGGTGAGGACGCATTACTCGCTTTATACATATGGTGATAGAAGTGCTTAAGAAAAAAGGGGAAAGGGCAGAAAAGCTTGAGAGTGAGAAGAGAGAGAGGGAAGGAAATGGAAAGACTTAGAAAAAGAAAAAGATAATGAGCGAGGAAAGATTCGAGCCAGAAACAGACGTGCAGGGATAGAGTTATAGAAAGGAAGGAGCGATAAGGCATAGCAGCAAGGAAAGAGGAGAGGAGATCTAAAGGGAATGATAAATAGACAATTTCGAATTTTTTTAGATGCCTTAGCTCGGCATTCGGATGAAGAACACTCTACCCAATTCATATAATATTACGTGAACTAAGTTAATAAAGACATGGGAGTTTTTGAAATAAATTTTTTATAGGCATATATTCTGAGATAGTTCGTTCTTAAGAGGAAATTTGAAAATGCCTTAATTCAAATAAACTCTAACAAAAGAGTTCTTAAAAAATTCTGAAGTAGGCCGCTCTTAGAAGGAATTAAAACAAATTTTGATATAGGGTTTTTTTAAAAACTATGTCATACGGCGTTTGAGAAACGACAGCCGGGATAGAGTCCCACTTCAATCAAAAGTCGATAAGAAGAACACTACTTACTCATATAAATCAGTAGGTATGACTCTTGGAGGGCTTTCCCGAACAGAAACTGTTTTTTTTGTCTACAAAAGACGGCCTGTACAAAGAGAGAGCAACCCACCCCTCTCTCCCCACCCCCATTTATCCCCCTCCCCTTCCTTCCCACATCCTCTCTATCCTCCCTCCACTCCTTCTCCTCTATCCCCCCTCTTCCTCCCCCTTTCCTTCCCCCTCCGCCTCCACCTACCCCCCCTATCCTGACGACCTTCTCCTCATACGCGCTACCTGCGATGTGCTAAAGCCCAGGCGTCCCGGTGCTTTCCCCTCGCCCCCTTTGATCTCCCCCATGGCCTATCCTGCGCACAGCGTCCTTTTTTCCCCCCCCGCTTGAGCGTATCAAGAAAGAAGTGCGAGATCGCACAGAAGCAGCTGCGCTCCCCCCCCTCCTACCATCCACTAGCACGAGGCGTCGCCTGTCTCATGTCTTACATCGCAACATACGTTTGCTGGAAATGCTACCCATTTTTACGTATCGCGGAGACTTTCGACGCGCAACAAATCTTTCAAAAATTGCGATTAAATTCGCGCACTACAAACTCTGTGAACCTTTTTTTTTTTCACTTTCGTTTTAAAAGCGCGCACTTCACTTTTGACTCAGTTGCACTTAACTTGTACTGGGCACTGTTGAAACAAAGTATTTTGGCCCGTTGACTGATTTTTCCCCTTCTTATAGCAACCGCGTGGTAAGGAACGTTACCCAGAAACGGAAAATTCCTACCTATACATGCCCAACTTTCTTTTCGGCTTTCCCGTTATTTTCCATCTATACAATCAGCACTCATATATTCATACGCTTATCGCTCCACAAAACGAACACCTACACAGATACACCGGTTCGTGCCTTGACCGCTCACACTGATGTATTCACACGCCTCATAGCCTTGCACAAATCACACCCACATCATAATACAGAACAAACAAACAATAGGTGCATGGCATTCATCAATGTTGCTAAGTTGTTAGCAGCATGGTGACATTTATTTATTATAACCGCATGATGCCAAGCGCAACATCTAATTTTCCGCTCCAACTTGTGTTCACTTTCGGTACAATGTTGTCAATGTTAATGTATTATGTTAATAGTATGTTAATGGCATCATTGCTGCTAAGGGCAGGACCTGGACACAAACTCATAAACACATAGACGCATTATACACTCTGCGCACTCATTTAAGCAGTATGGAGACAGGCTGTCGTTACAACTACATAAACGTAGAAGCATTTATAGTGAGATACTTCGTACAATATAAATCCAACAATAATTCATGTTGACGTTATTATCAAACATTGGCATATGAAGGTTTAGGAATCACAAACATGTCATTGTCGTCGTCGTCGTTCAGCATCAGTAGAATATTTAATTTTCTGAAACATTTAAAATATTTTACCTGAAGAGCAGAGGAAAGACTTTTCGAAATACATTCAAAAATTGAGTATAGAGATAAATTAAGTAAAATAAAAAAATAATTTCGGTGAGCACTATGAAAACTGTGTTTTGATCGAATTCTAATAGCACATATGCCCCAGACACTGCAATTGCTCACAACTAGAGCGTTTGGATGAGGAAGCCTACAAAATTATGAATAAATTAGACAAATATTTATAAAGTAGCTCTATCAATATAGATGATAAGCGAATTGTCCGAGAAATATCATATTGATTCTTCTGCTTATGTCATTTCGATAAACCTTATAGTAGATACTGTACTGTAATACATTTAGAAAGGAAAATACATAACCAATTCATATTTTCGATATAACTTATTTTATAAATAAAAATTTTAAACATAATTGACATATTACGTACTGTGTGTATTTTTTCTTTCTGCTCCATAATGTAATGTATTGGTGACTTCAGATAATAACCAGTTCAATCGGATGCTGTAAATTTCCCAACAAACTATCAAAATATTCTTTTCAGCTTTTCTTCATACTGTCATGGTCTAGCATAGATTTGCTATTACAGTCATATGATATACTGACATGATTTAAACGAGCGATCGAAAAAATCTCGTATACCTATCAGCGGTGTATCTGATAAGAATCTGCGATAAATCTCGTTCACCTATCAGTTGTGTATCTGATAAGAATCGCTCTGATATGCAAGTTTTACTTATTGAACTCGTTATATAATATTAAACTGGACTCAGGGTTTGCTAACAAGGTCACTGTAACCTTTAATAATGTTACGGTAATTTCCTTGTACATATTTGTTGTGAAGATCTCTTATAATATGATTCGATTTTGTTTTGCAGATGGTAAGGTTTTTAGGTATATAATCCACAAGTTGATTAAGTATATACACACCGACACACATATATACAGCAAAACTTTCGTTGCCTACATTTAGGTGCATCGTTTCTTGCGATTATGTTCTGGCCGATCATATCATTTAGGTGCGTATGACACCGCAAACAATCAGAACAATTTCCTTGCCTACATTTAGTGTGTGTGGGTGTGGGTGATGGTACACACATGTGCACATATTGCGGTTTGAACGGATGCGCCTAAATGTAGGCAACGAAATTGTTTTTGTGTGTTGTGGTGTATACGTATGCACCTAATGATATAGATCGGCCAGAAACACAAACCGAAAGAACGGGATACGCCTAAGGGAGGAAACGAAATGTTTTGCTGTATATATATGTGTCCGTTGTGTATATACTTAATCACTTGGTGGATTAATATACACATAAAAACTTACCATCTGCAAAAACAAATCGATCATAATATAAAGAGATCTTCACAACAAGTATGGGAAATACCGGTAACATTATTAAAGGTTACCAGTGACCTTGTTAGCCAAACCCGAGACAAGTTATATAAACAGACAAAATAAGTAAAATGCTGTCAGACCGATTCTTATCAGATACACAACTGATAGGTAACAGATTGGCAGATTTTTATCAGATACACAGCTGAAAGATAACAAATTTTTCGATTGCTCGTTAAAATCATATCAAATAATCATATGACTGTATTAGCAAATCTGATAGATCATGAAAGTATTAAGAAAAACTAAAAAGAATATTTTTAGTTTTGGAATTTACAGCCCCGATTGACTGTTAATCTCTGCAAAGGGGGGGGGGGGGGGGGGGGGGGGGGGGGGGCACCAATACATTAAAACATTATGAGCAGAAAGAGAAATACAACCAGACTAGTGATCCATAGTTTAAATTTTCTC
>JARSSU010041119.1:0-12248 GCA_029619165.1 Eurosta solidaginis
CATGATACAGAAGCCCAATAAACCTGAAAACATCACGTCTTCATACCGACCGATAAGTTTGCTGGTAACATTCTCCAAAGTATTTGAAAGAATACTTTTGAGAAGAATGTTACCAGTACTGGACAAGAATAATATAATACCGGAACACCAGTTTGGGTTTAGAAGGGGTCATGGAACAGTAGAGCAATGCCACCGAGTTATCAACGATATTACAGAGGCACTGGAAAGCAAAAAGTACTGTACAGCAGTTTTCCTTGACATACAACAGGCTTTTGATCGCGTCTGGCATCAGGGAATTCTATACAAAATAAAGAAAATACTACCGGCTCCGTACTATTTGTTACTAAAATCATATTTAACCAACCGGCAATTCTATGTTGTAAATCAAGGCGTAACATCTAATATATACTCCATAAATGCTGGTGTGCCGCAGGGCAGCGTGCTGGGTCCGGTATTGTATACAATATTCACTGCCGATTTGCCCGTGTTGGCAGATGTAAGCATTGCCACGTATGCTGACAATACATCTATAATTGCAACATCACTGACACCAAATGACGCGTCACTGAGTATACAGAAAGAGCTTAATGAAGTAGATAAATGGCTGCACAAATGGAAAATTAGAGTTAACCCCCAAAAATCTACGCATGTAACTTTCACTCTTAGAAGAGGAGACTGTCCTCCTGTTAATCTTTGTGGGACTCAAATACCACAAAATACGACAGTGAAATATCTTGGCGTACATCTTGACAGGAGGTTGACCTGGAGACCGCATATAAATGCCAAAGTGAAGCAACTGAACCAAAAAACAAAAAAGATGTATTGGCTTCTTGGAAAAAAATCGCAGCTAAGCCTGGAAAATAAAGTAAGAATCTATAAAGCAATCCTTCAACCGGTTTGGACTTATGCGTTACAACTCTGGGGAACGGCAAGTCACTCAAACGTGGAAATAGTTCAACGTTATCAGTCGAAAACTTTAAGACTCATAACAGGTTCTCCTTGGTTTGTGAAAAATGAGGAAATACATAAAGACCTCAATATACCTTATGTTAAAGAAGAAATATTAAAATATAGCAAAAAGTATGTTAATCGACTCGACTACCATTGTAATAATTTAGCCATAAATCTCCTAGATAATAGTCAAAGTACACGAAGACTAAAACGAGTCCATGTATTAGATTTACCAAATGAATAGTATAAGAGATCCTAAAGTAAAAATGGTGTATAATGGTTAGTTTCAGTGGATACTAAACCATTTCTGTTAAGACCTAGGTTAAAATTACAAAATTAGACCATTTGCTTATTGTCGTAAAGATAGATTGCAAATAAAAGAATACAAAATATTTTGCGTCAATAGACCAATCCAATTACCATGTTTCATCCCTTTTTTCGTATTTGGTATATTATTATGGCATTTTTTTAATTTTTAGTTATTTCCGATATCGAAAAAGTGGGCGTGGTCATAGTCGGAGTTCGGCCATTTTTTACACCAATATAAAGTGAGTTCAGATAAATATGTGAACTGAGTTTAGTAAAGATATATCGATTTTTGCTCAAGTTATCGTGTTAGCGGCTGCCACGCCCATTGTCCAAAATTTTACTAGTTTTCTATTCTGCGTCATAAGTTTAACTCACATACTAAGTTTCATCGCTTTATCCGTATTTGATAATGAATTATCGCACTTTTTCCATTTTTCGATATCGAAAAAGTGGGCGTGGTTATAGTCCGATATCGTTCATTTTAAATAGCGATCTGAGATGAATGCCCCGGAACCTACATAACGTGTTAACGGACGGACGGACGGACGGACATGGCTCAATCGAATTTTTTTTCGATATTGATGATTTTGATATATGGAAGTCTATATCTATCTCGATTCCTTTATACCTGTACAACCAACCGTTATCCAATCAAAGTTAATATACTCTGTGAGTTCTGCTCATCTGAGTATAAAAAGAACTAAATGAGGTGTTAACCTGAAAGGCACGCTTACGTGAATAGTACAATACAGTTTTTTCGAATTAAAAAAATACATTTTGTTCCTAAGTTAAATTAATTGATATTAGAGGAGTGAAGGAGTTACTATTCATAGAACAAAGGAGTGAAACTACAATTATCTAAACCCAAAGAGAATTTTTAGACGAAAATAGTGTTGTTTTTCGGGTATTAATTTTTAAAATATTACAAAAAGTGTAATTATAGTTATAACAGTTCGTTACAGGATTGCATCTAAACATATCAAAAATAGAACGAAAAGCTGTGCTAGATATTAAAGATAGAACATACCGAATTTTAATTAGGAATAATTAGTAGCAGATTCATGGCCATAAAAGCTCATAATTTAAAAAGTCATGTCTGTTGAACTAACGGCTTAGCAGAGTCCTTAAATGATCCCGGAAGAGTCCCAAAATTATACCAAAACAGTCCCGAAATGATCCCGACAGGATCCCGGACGAATCCAGAAATGATGCTTGAGGGGTCTCCAAATGATCCCGAAATAGTTCCGAAATTACAACGACGGGTCCCGGACGGATCCCGAAAACTATCCACAAATGATGCGGGAAGGGTCCCAAATTGATCCGGAAGTAGTGACGGGAAAGTCCCGAAATGACCCTGACGAAATCCAAGACCGATCCAGAAAACCATACAGAAATGATGCCGGAACTGTCCCCAAATGACCCCGAAAAAGTCCCGAAATAATCCTGTCGAGGTCTCGAAAACCATACAGTAATGATCCCCAAAGTCTCGAAATTACCCTGACGTGGTCCCGAAAACCATACAGTAATAATCCCGGAAGGGTCTCGAAAAGATTCCGAAATAGTCCCGAAAAAGTTTCGAAATGACCCTGATTGATCTCGAAAACCATCCAGAAATGATGAAATGACTGACGGGATCCCGGACGGATCCCGAAAACCATCCAGAAATAATGCCGGAAGAACCCAAAATGATTCCGACAATGCCCCGTAATAATCCTGACGGAATCCCGAAAGCCATCCTTCAAATGATACAGGAAGGATCCCCAAATGACCCCGGAATAGTGCCAACAATTTTCCGAAATGACCCTGAAGGAATTCCGGACGGATCCTGAAATGGTCTCAGAATGGTCCCCAAATGACCTTGAAATAGTCCAGAAAAAGTCACGAAATGACCCCGACGGGATTCCGGATTGATATCGAAAACCATCCAGAAATGATGAAATGGCTGACGGGGTCCCAGACGGATCCCGAAAACTATCCACAAATGATGCGTGAAGGGTCCCAAAATGATCCCGAAGTAGTGCCGGGAAAGCCCCGAAACGACCCTGACGAAATCCAAGGCCGATCCGGAAAATCATACAGAAATGATGCCGGAATGGTCCCCAAATGACCCCGAAAAAGTCCTGAAATAACCCTGTCGAGGTCTCGAAAACCATACAGTAATGATCCCCAAAGTCCCGAAATTACCCTGAAGTGGTCCCGAAAATCATACAGCAATAATCCCGGAAGGGTCCCGAAAAGATTCCGAAATAGTCCCGAAAATGTTCCGAATAACCCTGACGGGATCCCGGATTGATCTCGAAAACCATACAGCAATGATGAAATGACAAACGGGATCGCGGACGGATCCCGAAAACGATCCAGAAATGATGTCGGAAGAACCCGAAATGATCCCGACAAAGCGCCTAAATAACCTTGACGGAATCCCGAAAGCCATCCAGAAATGATACAGGAAGGATCCCCAAATGACCCCTGGAATAGTGCCAAAAATATTCCGAAATGACCCTGACGGGATCAAGGACGGATCCTGAAATTATCTCAGAAGGGTCCCCAAATGACCTTGAAATAGTCCAGAAAGAGTTACGAAATGACCCCGACGGGATTCCGTAAACCGTCCAGAAAGGATCCCTGAAGAATCCCCAAATGACCCCGGAATACTCCCGGAAAAGTCCCGAAATAACCCCGACGAGATCCTGGACGCATCCCGAAAACTATCCAGAAATGATGCCTGAATAATTCCAAAATGATCCCGCAATAGTCCTGAAATGACCCGGACGAATCCCGACAACCATGCAGAAATAATCGCGAAATAGTCCCGACGAAGTCCCGAAATGATCCTGACGGGATCCAGGACGGATCCGAAAACCATCAAGAAATGATTCTTGAAGGATCCCTAAATGATTCCGAATAAGTCCCGAAATTACCCTGACGGAATCCCGAAAGTCACCCAGAAATGTTCCGGGATGGATACCCTAATGATCCCGGAATAGTCCCGAAAAGGTCCCAAAATAACCCCGACGGGATCCCGGACGGATCCAGTAAACTATACAGAAATGATCCCGGAAGGTTCCCAAAATGATCCCGATATAGTCCCGAAAAAGCACCGAAATAACCCTGACGGGATCCCGGACGGATCCCGAAAACTATCCACAATTGATCTCTGAAGGGTCCGCAATTGACCCCGAGATAGTCCTGAAAAAGTCCCAAAATTACCCTGACGGAATCCCTTAAACAATCCAGAAATGATTCCGGCAGGATACCGAACCGACGGGATGCCAGATGGATCCGAAAACTATCCCTAAATGATCCCGAAAAAGTCCCAAAATGAACCTGGTGGGATCCGGGTGGATCGCGCAAATCATCAAGAAATGATGCCGGAGGGGTCCCAAATGATCCCGAAATAATCCCGAAATGACCCAGACAGTATCCCGGACGGATCCCGAAAATCATACAAAAATTATCCCGGAAGGGTCCCAAAAGGATCCCGAAATAGTCCCGAAAAAGCACCGAAATAACCTTGACGGGATCCAGGGCGAATCCCGAAAACCATCCAGAATTGATCTCTGAAGGGTCCGCAATTGATCCCGAAATAGTCCTGAAAAAGTCCCGAAAATAATACAGAAATTATCTCGGAAGGATCCCCAAATGATCCCGGAACAGTCCCGAGAAAGGTACCGGAAGGGTCCCCAAATGATCCTAAAATAGTCCCGAAAGGACTCTGAGGGGATCCAGAAGTGATCCCGGAAGGTACCGAACCGACGGGATCCCAGATGGATTCCGAAAACTATCCCGAAATTACCCCGAAAACGACCAGAAATGACCATGGCGGGATCCTGGACGGATCGAAAAATTCATCTAGAAATGATGCTGGAAGGGTCCCAAAATCATCCCGTATAAGTCCCGAAATTACCCTAACGTCCAGAAATTATCCCGGAGGGTCCCGAAATAGTTCCGAAATGACCCTGACAGGATCCCGGACGGATACCGAAAACCATCCAGAATTGATCTCTGAAGGGTCCGCAAATGATCCCGAGAGAGCCCGGAAAAAGTCCGGAAAAAAACTCCGACAGGATCCCAGACGGATCCCGAAAACAATCCAGAAATGATCCCGCAAAAGTCCCGAAATGACCCTGACATTTTCCAGAAAAAGTCTCGAAATTACGCGACAGGATAGCAGACGGATCCCGAAAACTTCCCACAAATGATCCCGGAAGGGTCCCAAAATGATACCAAAATAGTCCCGAAAATGTACAGATAGGACCCGACGGGATCCCCAAAACCATCCAGAAATGATGCCGGAAGGGTTAACAAATAATCCCGAAATAATCCCGCGATGACCCTAACGGGATCCCGAATACAATCTAAAAATGATCCCGGAATAGTCCCGAAAAAGTCCCAAAATAACCCCGACGGGATCCTGGACCCGAAAAGTTAGTTTATTTCGTTTACACCAAATGGCGACATTATCTAAATCAGATTGGAGATTCGACCCGTCCTCCGTACTTCTAATTGACGAATATAATTTTAAATCATCAGCAGAAAATTGGTGTACTTGAAACAACTGGATATATCATTTATGAAGATAATGAAAGAAGTGGACCCAATATGCTACCCTGAGGAACTCCAGACGTCGCAATGAACGAATCCGATGAGAACCCATCAAGAACGACCTTACATTTACGACACGAGAGATAGGATTCAAACCAATTTAAAAGAGTGGAGTGGAGTTTGATCAGGATCTACATTTTGGTGAGCACGCAGCCGCAATTGTTCCGAAAATCCAGAGCCGTAATAAGATCCTCGAATCCCTTGCTGGCAGTACGCCTAGAATGTTGAAATTTGATATGTGGACTGATATTGAGACTCTTGATACAAATATGGAAAAAAATTGTAAAATGGGCGTAGCACCGCCCACTTGTGATAAAATCAATTTTACAAATATAATTAATCATAAATCAAAAATCGTTAAACCTATCACAACAAAATTCGGCAGAGAGGTTGCCTTTACAATAAGGAATGCTTCGAAGAAAAATTAACAAAATCGGTTAAGGACTGCGCCCACTTTTATATAAAAGATTTTTAAAAGGGTCGTGGACGAATAAAATAAGCTATATCTTTGCAAAAAAGAGCTTTATATCAATGGTATTTCATTTCCCAAGTGGATTTGTAACAATAAATAGGAAAAAATTCAAATTTTAAAAAATGGACTAAGTAATTTTCTATGTTTCGGGAGCCATAACTCGAAGAGAAATTAACGGATCGTAATAAAATTGGTACACAAATTTTCCATATAGCAGGAAATATTTCTAGTAAACTGGACGAGATCGGTTAAAGATCATCAAAAGATTTTTAAAAGGGTCGTAGACGAAATTAATAAGCTATATCTTAGCGAAAAAGAGCTTTGTATCAATAGATACTTTGTAAATTGAATTACAACATTAAACTGGAAAACACTAAAATTTTTGAAAATGGGTGTGGCACCGCCATAACTCGAAGAAAAATTAACACATCGTAATGAAATTGTGTACACATATTTTCCTTACAGTGAAAGAAAAAGACTGGTAAAATGAACCGAAATACGGGTCAGTTCAACCGAATTTTCTGTTAATTTTTATCCATCGGTTTTAGTAGTCAAATGAACAAAAAAAGTTGTTGCGACAGCTTTGTACGAAAGTACTGTAGGATCACAAAGCGTTTTTTGTGACCGCTGAAATCTCCAAACAGCAACAACACTAATAACAGCAGCGACTATAAATTGATAGGGCCAAGTAAACTGAACGACGTGGTGGTCAGCTAATAGACTAACTTTATTTTACAATTTCAGTTCCTTAAATATAATTCACATAATTCAATAAGTACCGATATTCTATTGTATATATTCAAACTTCTTAAAAGGTGGTTGTCTCTAATATATGCTTAACGCTATTTGTATAATTCATACATCTCAACATACATGTGTTATAGAACAGCAGTTAGCAAAAAGTGGGATCGCAGCATTCTTATGCTTGCTTTCTTGTATGCCTTGCCCTTGTTTAATGTGATATTATCAAGTGCATTGTGAATGATGACAAAGTGTATCTTATCTGTCAACTGCCTGACAGGCTGTTCAATATGGCTACTTTTCAGCGTTTTGACAGGCTGTTCAATATGGCGGCGCCTATCTTCAGCGGGTGATAGAAAGAGATACAGAATGAGACAGCGATAGTCATTTACAAATCAGGTGATCCAATCACTTTGGAATTTTGACGTTTATGCAGAAGATATCACACTTACAGCCCTATTCTGTGCACTTGACAAATTCACCATCTTGCTTATTTGTCAAGTTTGATAATTTATCAAGTAATTGCTATTCTATGTAAAAAATAAAAAGCCTTTTCGCTGACAATTTGTCAATAAGTCAAACGCTCTTGATAATTTAATTTATACGGATAAACTTAAATTAGAATTCTGTTATTGTGCGATCAAGAGAAAATGGAAGATTTATTACTTTTGCTATTATTGTGGGAAGATCCTCTGGGGATTTTGGAGGTAATTTCAGGACGGTTTTGGGGACTCCCTCGGGGTCATTTGGGGGAAATTACGGGATGGTTTTGGGGTTTCCCGGGGTCATTTGGGGGTCGTTTCCTGTATCGTTTTGGCGACTCCCTCGGGTCATTTGGGGATCATTCCGGTGCAGTTTGGGGACTCCCTCGGGATATTTGGGGGTCGTTCCGGGATGTTTATGGGGACTCTCTCGGGGTCGTTTAGGGGTAATTTTGGCATGGCTTTGGGACTCCCGCGGGGTCATTTGGGGATCATTCCGGGACGGTTTTGGGGACTCCATCTGGTCCTCCCGGGGTCATTTGGGGGTCATTCCTGTATCGTTTTGGGGACTCCCTCGGGGTCATTTGGGGATCATTCCGGGACGGGTTTTGGGGACTCCATCTGGTCCTCCCGAGGTCATTTGGGGGTCATTCCTGTATCGTTTTGGGGACTCCCTCGAGGTCATTTGGGGATCATTCCGGTACAGTTTTGGGGACTCCCTCGGGGTATTTGGGGGTCATTACGGGATGTTTATGGGGCTCTCTCGGCGTCGTTTAGGGGTAATTTTGGCATGGCTTTGGAACTCCCGCGGGGTCATTTGGGGATCATTCCGGGACGGTTTTGGGGACTCCATCTGGTCCTCCCGGGGTCATTTGGGGTTAATTCCTGTATCGTTTTGGGGACTCTCTCGGGGTCATTTGGGGATCATTCCGGTACAGTTTTTGGGGACTCCCTCGGGGTATTTGGGGGTCGTTCCGGGATGTTTATGGCCCCCAAGTGACCCCGAGAGGACCCCGAGGGAGTCCCCAAAACCATCCCAGAATTCTCCCAAATGACTCCGAGGGAGTCCCTAAAAACATCCCGGCACGACCCCAATTCACCCTGGGAAGACCCCGAGGGAGTCGCCAAAACCACCCCGGAAAGACCATGATGGAGTTCCCAAAATCATCCCGGAAGACACCCAAATTATCCCGAGAGTCCCCAAAAAGATACCGGAACGACCCCCAAATGCACCCGATTGGGACCCCAAAACAATCCCGCAATGTCCCCCAAATGACCCCGAGGGAGTCCCCAAACCCAACACGGAATGATCCCCAAATGACCCCGAGGGAAACCCCAAATGCCCCGAGGGAGTCCCCAAAGCCATGCCGAAATGACCCCCAAAAAACCCAGCAGATTTGTTTTCCTATTCCAATTTCGGGGTTAGAAGCGTAAGATGAGACATATCGCTCCAATTGCTCATGCGTAGCACGTTCTACTTTTGATTTCTTTGAAAAAACTATGATTTTAAAATATTTGTTACAAAAAATTAAGAACTATATTTAATTCTTACGTTTTTTCCATTTCGCGATTGTTGCACTAAACCGTTGATTTAAATGAAAATAAAATACAGTCTATTAAAATAATAATTTATAAAATAAAAAAATAATAAATTTAAAAATTAGTCATCATTCACAATGATCAAGTGTACAAACAACAAATATGAGTGACTAACTATAGCGGGAGTATGTATGTAAATTTGTATGCAATGCAATGGTACATTAGCAGCAAACGAAAATAGGTTACAAATCAAAGTAAGCAATGCAATTAAAATGATTGGGTGAATGACTTGTGTTATTCTGGCCTTGAATAGCTTAGGCATATAATTAAATAGTAGTGAGGTATGTATAAAACATATGTTCAATAAATGCAGCGGTTGCCAATCTATGACCCAACATCCCGGCTCCGTTGAAAGACATTTCAAACCGGCAGAGATGCCAACTTATGAATCGGCCGCCGAATGACTCCCTTTGATGTACGAATATCGACCACCCGAACTTTGGAATCTTTTCCTGGAATACAGTTTATAATTCTGCCAATTTGCCATTTTTGTGATGGTAAATTGTCTTCTTGGATAATAACCATTGTATTTTCATTGATATTTGGACGTTCCTCAAACCACTTTGACCGAGCTTGAAGCTCATTGATGTATTCGTGTGACCACCGATTCCAAAACGCCTGTTTGATTGCAGTAATTTGATTCCACCTTTGTAAGTTGTTGATGTTGTCTGACAGCTGACGCTCTGGAAGGGCCTTTAGTGAACTACCAATGAGAAAGCGTTTCATAATCATTGGGATCGCATGACAATGGTGCGATGGGACGAGAATTTAATACTGCCTCTATTTCAACCAGAACTGTCGTTAGCTCCTCAAATGTCAGTCTTGCCTTTAATATGCTGCGATTAAGGTGACACTTGGCCGATTTAACAGCGGCCTCCCATATACCGCCAAAATGTGGTGCCCTGGGGGGAATAAAATTAAAGTTTACAAATTCATTAGCACAATATCTTACTATTGCATCTCGATTTTCGGTTTTGAATAAAAACGCCTTTAATTCATTGAGTTTGTTGCAAGCACCAACGAAATTTGTTGCGTTATCGCAAAAGATGTCGGAAGGAAGCCCTCTTCTGCCAATCATGCGTTTTAGTGCCGCCAAGAATCCGTCAGTAGATAAGTCCGATACAAGTTCGATGTGAACCGCCTTCGTTGCCAGGCAAACGAAGATGGCAATATATGCTTTATATGGTGTTTTACCACGAATTCGCAAATAAACATTAGATGGTCCACAAAAGTCGATACCGCAGCGTGCAAAAGGGCTAGATGGATTTAACCGTTCAACCGGGTAACTGTCCCATTATCTGGTTCATTAGCTTTGGCTTATAGCGTACACAATGTACGCATGACCTGACGATGCGCATTGCTACGTCGCGAGCGTTGATTACCCAAAACTGGAGTCTTATGAGTGATACTAGTGCCTTGGGTCCTGCGTGGTAGTGCTTCAGATGAAGATGACGGACGTAGTGCATAACGAAGTCGCATTTGTTTGGTAATAAAATTGGGTGCTTTCTTTCCTCTGGGATATCTGCATATTCTAGTCTGCCACCAACCTTCAGTATTTGAAACCCTTCCACGTATTCAAGAAACGGGCTCAAGTAACGCAATGGGCCATTCGTCGTAAGATCCTTATGCAAAAGATTAATGTCATTAGCAAATGTTTTTGTTGTATGTTCCAAACTTATGCAAAGCAACGCGTGATGCAATTCTTGCGATGAAAGTGTATGACCATCATCAGGTTTGATACGGTGTCGTAATTTGTTAATAAAGCGAAACATCCAGGCTACTAATCGAA
The DNA here is from genome assembly GCA_029619165.1 of Eurosta solidaginis. Classification (NCBI taxonomy): domain Eukaryota; kingdom Metazoa; phylum Arthropoda; class Insecta; order Diptera; family Tephritidae; genus Eurosta; species Eurosta solidaginis. Next base: position 10,949 of record JARSSU010041119.1, read on the forward strand.
GTGCGCTAGTGTAACTACTACGCTGATTGATGATTTCTAAAATGTAATTGGTACTAATAGTTGCATTGAATGCTGATTTTCGTTTCTCGTTCTCTACAATTTCCATGTCAATGTCGCCGCACCTGCCACTTGGCCACTTGTCTGGTTTTTCATACAAAAGCGTTGGTCCATTGTACCATATTGATTTGGCAAGTTCTTCCACAGTCGCTCCTCTAGACACCAAATCGGCTGGGTTGCAATGTGTCGGGACATGTTTCCAATGAGCGCCTGTAGTTAAATCTTGAATTTCCGAAACCCGGTTTCCTACAAAGGTCGAAAGTGTTGCCGAATGCATTTTTAGCCAATGTAATACGATTTGGGAATCTGTCCAAAGAAATAAGGTAAACGAGTTATTTATGATTGGTTTAATTTTTTCTATAAGACGAGCAAGAAGAAGAGCGCCACAAAGTTCTAATTTAGGTAAAGTTTGTTTTTTGATGGGTGCAACTCTGGACCTTGCGGTGAGCAAGTTGACGATGGTAGTTCCACACTTTTTGGTAACACGGGCATATATTGCACAACCATATGCACGAATCGATGCATCACGGAATCCATGTAACTCAAGGGACACCATGTCGTCCGATAAACAATACCTATTCACCTTAATTGATGAAAGTGAAGATAAACAGTCTAAGAAGTTTTTCCAAGCGCTTGCAATGTTCTGTGGCACCGATTCATCCCAATCCAACTTCAGCAACCATAATTCTTGCAGTAAAATTTTGGACGTATTAACCACTGGAGCCAAAAGACCAAGTGGGTCGAACAGCGACGATGCTACAGAGAGGATTTATCGTTTTGTAAATTTGTGTGTGGATCCGAGATTTTCATCGAAAGAAAAAATAAAACAAGCAAGATTTTGATTCCATTTTAGGCCCAGTGTGCTTGTAATAGATGCGTCTATGTTCAGATCCTTTGCAGAGTTGTCTTCTCTGAATTTATAATGATTGGAATGCCACTTCGATAATTCAAATTTTCCTAATTCTAACAACTGAGTTACCTCCTGTTTGATTCGAGAGAGTTCGACCAGAGTATCAGCACCACGCAATAAATTATCTACGTAAAACGATTCCTTCACGATTTTCGCTCCAATTGGAAATTGTTCTGAATGATGCTCAGCTAGCTATATTAAACTCCGTATAGCCAAATATGGAGCGGACGCCATTCCATACGTTACGGTATTAAGTTGATATGTGTTAATATCTTCAGTCGGCGAATTCCTCCATAGGACGTACTGGAACTTTTGATCGTCTTCGTGCATCAG
>JARSSU010041120.1:0-64234 GCA_029619165.1 Eurosta solidaginis
GATGCTAGTAGCAGAGTAGTTGCCAGATCTCGAGCCAGCAGTTTAAGCTAGGTGGATAGACAAAATAAATATCTAGGCGCGATACTTCCGAAGAGATTTTAGGCGAGCTTATATTCCAAATTTCCGTCGTGCCCTTTTGTAATCTACATAGTGCGAGCGGGACGGACCTGCGTGTTTATCGACCCGCCTCGAACGGCACCTGCGATAACAAAAAACATCATGAGTTGTGCACTGCGAAGCTTTTTTAATGGCGAAATCACTGCCTAGGGGACGATGCTGCTTAAAAAAACAATTTTTTCTAATTGGAAACACTTGTGTCTAAATCTCTGATAATGCTTTGGCCCCGGGAATTGAACGTGCGGTAGGCGAAGCACGCTATCCCATACACGCGACCACGAGGATGGAATTATTCTATAGATATGAAAGGGCCTGGTACCTAATTGTTTCCGTTTGGTCTAACGAATTCTCGTAATAATGTGAGCTCGTACGCACAGTGGATCTCGTTAAACACTGTGGATACTTCCAGTCTACTGTGAAGTTTTTGTTGACCGGCCAATTCACTTCAAGGCTATTCATCTGTTATCGCTAAATGATGCGATCTATTGTATTTTTTATCGATATTTATCATATGTCCATCAGAAAGTGTTGTTATCGACAAACTATCCTTTTTCATCGATAGATTTTTTACCTATTTGCTTTAAAAAGATTTATCGATCTTTGAATCGCAAATTTGTCAAGTATTTACCTAAACGACTATCAAATGTTATCAAAAAATTAGTCGATTTTATATTTTATCAAAATGGATCCAATTATCGAAAAGTTATCGATGTTTTTACTCAGATTAAAAATATTTACTATCGACTATATATTCCATCTATACAGACCGATAGAACCCTTAAGAGAAGAATGCGAGATAGGCGCGAAGGTCATCTAAAGAGCCTGGCATTATTGTGTCCCGGTGAAGTTTTCGGGTGCGGTTCAACTTAAACCTCTACGTGAGCTCTAGTACCTTAAATCATACTTTTCTAGACGTACAGTTCTATGTTTACGCATCGAACTTCACTAGTATTTGGTACGTAATGTTTTTGTTTTGTTATTGATGTAGCAATCAAATCTGTCTAGGGATTAAGCGAAAATAATCGTTGCATAGGCATTTCGGGGCATTCCATGACTCATCCAGAGCTGCGATCATGATCAAATTCACGAACGATTCTGGAGTGCCGTACTATCCGAGTTGGGCAGCACTCAACTCATGTCTACACATAATAAGGTGTCTCTTATTTAAAATCTGTTTCTCTCGAAGAGTTTGCATTTAGACAGCGGGCCGCAGTTAAACACACCCCTGAATGTCAGAAGACAGTATTAACCTAATACTTAATAAACAAACAATCCGAATGATTATATTTAACATATCGTAAGTCGGTCGCGGTCGCGGGCGTTTTGTGAAAAACAATCCATGTACTAGTGTAGGAACGCCAACGAAACGTTTATCGTGTTTTCTATCATGGTTTAAATTAATATAACGTAAGTATGTTATAGCCCTCAATAATTCTTTTTTCAGACTTAGTAAAATTTATGGGGTTTCGAGTGTAAATATCGATGCACTTAGTGCATATGTAATGTTCAAGTTTATGAAAGTGCTAACGAGTCAAAATGGGTAGCTGTCAACATTTTCCCCAAACACCGAAATCAACAGACGGCCACCTGTGGATCCGAAATTCATCCAATAGATATTACATGATAAACAGTTATCGGTATCAGGTATCAGGCTTCCCTTGGACTCACTATTGAGATAAACTAAAGTAGTTAAGGTTGGGCTGTTATCACTACGCTCTACAGTATTATACTTTAGCATTAAGTGAAACCTAAAACGTGCCACTTTGTGATAAATGTTTAGCACACCTCTTATCTTTTTGTTATCAGTTCTTCTAAAAGCAATTTTATTTATTTTTGTTATTACTGCTTACGATTTCTTGCGTGAGCGTTTGTTCTCTAATATCTTTCCATAATTTACTCACATTTATACATAGATATTTTACGTTTTCAGGCATCATACGCTATTATTTTATATCTCTATGTTCGTTTGGGTCAATATACTAAAATCGCATCAAATGTATGAGCCCTTTTTAGGAAAGGACCATGTTGACGTTTTAAAAGCAGACCTGTTAGATTTGAATTACCATTAGTAATCAATTATGTGTATGCCTAGTTTTAATGCAAATTATTCAATTGTTTTCCGAAAAATATGCAATTACTGATTGATTACCATTATTAAAAAAAATCATGATTTTTCCCGATTATTGAAAAAAATAAAAAATAATCAAAAGTAATCAAAAATGACAAAAAATCATGATTTTTTTTAGATATTTTTTGATCATTTTGATAACTTTTGATTATTTTTTATTTTTTTCAATAATCGGGAAAAATCATGATTTTTTTTTAATTTTTTTTTAATGGTAATCAATCAGTAATTGCATTTTTCGGAAAACAATTGAAATAATTTGCCATTAAAATAGGCATATAAATAATTGATTACTAATGGTAATTCAAATCTAACAGGTCTGCTTTTAAAACGTCAACATGGTTCTTTCTAAAAAGGGCTATACATTTTATGCGATTTTAGTATATTGACCCAAACGAACATTAGAGATATAAAATAATGCGTATGTGCCTGAAAACGTAATATCTATGTATAAATGTGAGTAAAATTATGGAAAGATATTAAGAACAAAAACGCTCACGCAAGAAATCGTAAGCAGTAATAACAAAAATAAATAAAATTGCTTTAGAAAGAACTGATAACAAAAAGATAAGAGTTGTGATAAAATTTATCACAAAGTGGCACGTTTTTAGGTCACTTAATGCTAAAGTATATACTGTAAAGCGTAGTGATAACAGCCAACCTTACTACTTTTAAGTTTATATCAATAGTTGAGTTCCAAAGAAGCCTGATACCTGATACCGATAAATGTTTATCATGTAAATATCTATTTGGATGAATTTCGGATCCACAGGGTGGCTCTGTTGATTTCGGTGTTTGGGGAAAATGTTTGACAGCTAACCCATTTTACTCGTTAGCACTTTCATAAACTTACATACATATGCACTAGGGCATCCGATATTTACCACTCGAACCCCATAAATTTTTACTTAAAGTCTGAAAAAGAAATTATTGAGGCTATAAAATACTTACATTATATTAATTTTAAACCATGATAGAAAAACGATAAACTTTCTTTGGCGTTCCTACATAAGACATGAATTGTTTTTTACAAAACGCCCGCGACAGAATTACGATATTTAATATAATCATTCGGATGTTTGTTTATTAAGTATTAGGTTAATACTTCTTCTGACATTTCAGGGTGTGTTTTAACTGCGGGCCCGCTTTTCTTAAATGCAAAATCCTTCGAGAAGAACAGTTTTTAAATAAGAGACACCTTATTATGTGTAGACATGAGTTGAGTGCTGCCAACTCTGATAGTACTGCTCCAGATCGTTTCCAGTGAAATTTGATCATGATCTAGATCTGGATGAGTCATTGGAATGCCCTAAATGCTATGAAACGATTATTTTCGGCTTAATTCCTAGCAGATTTGATTTCTACATCAAATAACAAAAACAAAAACATTAGTACCAAATACTAGTGAAGTTCGATGCGTAAACATAGAACTGTACGTCTAGAAAAGTAATGATTTAAGGTAACTAGAGCTCACGTAGAGGTTTAAGGTGAACCGCACCCGAAAACTTCACCAGGCACAATTAATTTCCGGCTTCTTTAGATGACCTTCGCGCCTATTCTTTCATTCTTCTTCTTAATGGGTTCTTATCGGTCTGTTATAGATGGAATATATGTCGATAGTAAATTATTTTTAATCTGATAAAAAATCGATAACTTTTCGATAAATGGATACATTTTTGATAACATATAAAATCGATAATTTTTTGATAACATTTTGATGTCTTTTAGGTAAATAATTGACAAATTTTCGATTTCATATCGATAACTTTTTAAAAGCAATAGGTAAAAAATCTAATCGATGAAAAACGGATAGTTTTTCGATAACAAATCTTTCTGATGACATATGATAAATAATCGATAAATTTTTTGACAATAGATCGATAATTTAGCGATAACAGATGAAGAGCTTAGGTTGAATTGGCCGGTCAACAAAAACTTCACATAGACTGGAAGTATCCACAGTGTTACGAGATCCACTGCGTTACGAGCTCCACATTATTACGAGAATTCGTTTGACCAAACGGAAAACCCCCAATTAGGTACCAGGACTTTCATATCTTATAGAATAATTCCATCCTCTTGGTCGCCGTGGTATGGGATAGCGTGCTTCGCCTACCGCACCGGGGTTCAATTTCCGGGCAAAGCATTATCAGAGATTTAGAAACAAGTGTTTCCAATTAGAAAAAATTTTTTTTTAAGCGGCATCGTCCCTAGGCAGTGATTTCCGCCATAAAAAGCTTCGCAGTGAAAACTCATGTGTTTCGCAGGTGCCGTTCGGAGTCGGCGTAAAACACGCAGGTCCGTCCCGCTCGCCAATTTGTAGGAAAAAATTAAAAAGGGGCACGACGGAAATTGGAATATAAGCTCGGCCTAAAATCTCTTCGGAAGTTATCGCGCCTTGTATTTATTTTGTCTATCCACCTAGCTTAACTGCTGGCTCGAGATCTGGCAACTACTCTGCTACTAGCAGCTGGAGCCTTTACCACGCGAGCGCAAGATAGGAACACAGATTGTGCGTGCACCGTTTCTTCCAGCAGCTCACTCTTACTATATCTGCTGTTAGTGACAAGGCCTAACATACAAGCGTGTGACGCCAGGAGGCAGTGTGCAGTCAGTAGGCATATCATGAGCCTTAAGTCTTCTCTCTTTAGAGATATGAGCAACTTTATGAGTCGAACGATGGAGGATTTGCACATTAGAAGTTTTGCCGCCCGCGCTTCTATCCACGCATTTCCTGCTTGATGGGACATATGCAACTCCTCCTTCCTTTTGATTTTTCACAAATGGATTGGGACGTCAAACCAATAATTTATCGCTAAAAATAGACAACAAACCGTCAGCACTTCCATAACAAATTCATTAATTTACTTTACTTTTGTTTTCTTGCCTTGGTTTAAGGTCTGACATCGCTCATATCAACCCTAGCACGTGCATGGTTCCACATTACGCTACAGTTTAGTGATTACACTTACGCTTACATTCAGTATTCTTTATGTTAATAATAATGAGCTTAAAGGCCGTGGTTAAATAAAACACAATGTTTAAAATTTCATTGGTTTTTTATAATTTGTCAATATTTCGGCTTCAGTCTGAAGCCATCTTCAGGACTGCAAGTAAACAGAAATGTATAAAAATGTATACTTGTGGTTATTCTATTCGCCTACAACACAGAATATCACTTCCTAAGGCAGGCTATTCTTACGCTTACACTTACCTTCTGGATTCCCCCTTACCGTAAGCAAGGATGTTTACACACATAAACAGACAAAAGAAAACGGTTCAGTCAGTTACGAGTGGAAAAATAACACTTCACAATGACTCGAAGGGATAATTTCGATTGACAAAATGTAGAAACCATATCTTCATTCAATTCCAATCCCCTTTTTTGAGGTCCCAACGGCAATAGAAGCCTTAAAAACGTACTTACTATGGAAAAGAAAATTGCATCATTCGAACTATGAACCAATGTATAGTCGTATGCGCCTAATTAAATTTCAATTGTATTTAAAAAACATTTATTTAAAATCTATTATACTTTTGTCACACAACTTGATTTATTACTCTACACTTATTCAATTTCCACGTTTATCTACGGTGACGGGCAATAATTAGTCACGCTAAATTTCTTCGAGCCCTTTATCTTTTCGCAGGTTGCATATTTATCTTTGAATTTTATAAATTAACATCTATGCATTCGTCATGAGGTACAAAGAACAGTTACATATCTATATAAAATTTTAAATACGTAATTCAATTTCAGCCACATTTAAATCTTTCTATTTTTAATTCAAATCACGAATGAGTTGTCATGTTTAAATTGTCATTGCATTTATTCAATTTCCTTATTAGTGATGTTAATAGCGTATTTTTAGTTGATTCTAATCAGCTTATTACTGCATCCTTATTTATTGTAATTTATGTTGGATGTTGGCAGGAAAGATTTGTCGATGTTATTATATAACTTAAGTCAAATGTAATCATTATCATACATACATATGTACACCCCAAACTACAACGTGTTTTAGTTTTCGATATTTTTTTGTTCTAATGGCTGAGAAGATTGAGACATCTGCCTTCACACCAGTATGAATGCAGTCGTACTGGAGTGTAAAGCTCAGCACCCATAAAGCTCGCTGATGAAGAACTGATATTAGAAACATGTCCTTGTAAACCTCGCTGTGTAAACGTTTTGTAATTTTTTTCTAATACTAGTAACAAGAGGAAAAATAATTAATGTAATATGAGTCCATATCGCAAATCAAATACACAAAAATAATAAAGCATTTTTTATTTTTATTAAATACTTTGAGCGACAATACAATAATTTGATAAGCTCATGGGCACAACTAGAGGGGTGTCGAGTAGTGGAGCCCTTCCATTTTATGAGTTGAAATAATACATTTTATGAATTTATCGATCGTATTCCTTTTTTTCTAATATCGGTGCGGTCAACTGAATTGTCAAATACATAAATACTCAAATAATATGAATAACAAAGTGTTACTTATTCTGATTATCTGATTCCATTGATTTCGTCGCTTATATACCACTCAGTTGCTTCATCATTATTTTCTCCGTTAGCGTTTCCTCGAGCGGCCTTCCTGAATAGTTGCTTATTTACTTCTCGCTCTTCTGTGTCTCCTATTCGTTGTGGCTTTATAGATGTGTGTGTAGTTTATCTAGCGTCGTCTTAGGCTACGCTTATGATCGAGCGTAGTCGCATCGCGCGATGCGACGAGAATTGCTGTTATCGATAAATTATATTAGTGAGATGTTTATGACAAAGCGATTTAGCGTAAAGCGAATTGAGCGATTACAAGCGACAAAAGCGACGAAAATTTGCAATCAATATATGTGTCCCGGTCTATGAAAAGGTGGCTTATGACTCAAAAAAGGAATTGCGAGAAACAGCTATTAAAGATAAACAATGCATTTCTTCAGTTTTTTAGTATTAGTAATTTTTTGTGTGTCATAAGCCACCTTTTCATAGACCGGGTCACATATTTTGATTCAGTTGAGCGAAATTAGCGAGCAATATGGACATTGACGATATTTCTTTCAAGATGTACTCAAAAGTTTCCTTGCTCATGCGATAATAATCTTTAAATTTGTCAGGAAATTGTAAGAGGCGTACATGTAGATGATGGAGTTCACCACAATATTCTCTTTCCTTGGCGATTGGATGCGCTTGACATTTTTTTTCTTATGTATATTTTTTAAATATTTTTCTCGTAACAAATAGCTATTTTCTAATCATAAAATTTTACGAGTTAAGGTACGCATACCCGTGTGAACTTAAAGTTGCATTCTTCGTGTGAACTAAAACAAAAACAACCTTATGGGTGACGAAGACGCTGATTCGGGCGGTATGTGCGATGACAGCGGAGGCTGGCAAAGCATGTACCAGCATAAAGCATTTAAGCGCAAAATTATTGAATCTCCAGTTCTATCAAAAAAACAACAAAGACCAAACAATACACCAAATACGACAAACCGGTTTTCTTTGCTAGACACAAACACCCAAACTGATGTCAGCAATGCTAACAACAATAGTAATGAACAAGAACCAGCAACAACTGAGAGTGTCACTCATAAACCTCCCCCAATTTTCATACCAAATGTACAAGACATTAATAAAATGATCACTAGCTTCTCAGTGCTAATTGGCAGAGAAAACTTTACGTACAAGTTCGGGAGAGATGGACAAGCTAGACTGATGCCCACAAATAGTGATTCCTACAGAAAACTAGTGGCTTATCTTGACACTAATAACATTGTTTTCCACACTTATCAGCTAAAAGAGGACAAACCCTATAGAATAGTAAGTAAAAACATTCATTTCTCTACACCTAAAGAAGACATAATACGTGATTTAGCTCAACAAGGCCACGCTGTACGAAATATTATAAACGCACGTAGCAAAACAACAAAAATGCCAATGTCAGTCTTCTTTGCTGACCTTGAACCATCAGCAAACAATAAAGGTGTTTTTGATATCAATCGGTTATGTAGTGCAGTGGTCAAAATTGAGCCGCCTCGAAAGTTTTACGATTTAGTACAATGTCATCGTTGTCAGGAGTTTGGCCATACCAAACGCTATTGCAAAAAGCCATTTAGATGTGTGAAGTGTGGGCTAGACCATCCGACCGTTCTTTGCGAAAAAGCCTATGATTCTCCACCAAAATGTGTACATTGCCTGCAAAACCATACCGCCAACTACAAGGGTTGTCGAGTTTATCAGGAACTTGTTTGTAAACAAGATACATTCAGGCCGGTCAACAGCAGATCTAATTCCATGTATATGTCAAATGCTGAGCAACCACTTCCCAATAACAACATAAGCTACGCAGATATCACAAAATGACAACAAAGCCCTACAACAACTAGCCATAACAATTTTGAAAAGCTAGAAGCACTGATCTCTAAGCAAATTGAGCTAACCTCAGCGCTCATGACAATGATGACGTCCCTTCTATCTAAATTATACAGTTAAGCCTTAAGATGGCAATATGGAACGCCAACGGACTCAGTAATCATAAATTAGAAGTAGAACAATTTATGGTAACTAAAAACGTAGATATACTCATGATTTCTGAAACACACTTTACCAATAAATCCTCTTTCAAAATATATGGTTTTGATACCATTATCTGTAATCATCCCGATGGCAAAGCTCACGGGGGTGCTGCAATAATTATTAAGTCCACACTAAAATATAAAGTACTGGAGTCGGTATCACTGCCCTCTGTTCAAGCAGCATCTATCGAAATCATAGCATTAGTGGTGAGATCGTCGTAACGGCACTATACCTACCTCCTCGTTTCAGCATAAGCAAGCAGACATTTAACACGTTTTTCAACAAACAGGGCCCCAGATTTCTGGCTGGTGGTGATTTCAACGCCAAACACCCGTGGTGGGGTTCACGTCTTACTAGTCCCAAAGGTCGCGAGCTATACAAAAGTATAACCGAAAATAGTTTCAACGTTCTGTCCACTGGCAGACCCACTTATTGGCCTACAGACCCTAACAAAATCCCTGACATAATTGACTTTGCCGTGTATTCTGGAATCGATCCAAGTCTTCTCGAGATAGACAACATTGATGACCTCAGCTCAGACCACTCTGCTCTCATCATAAATTTCAACATGCCTGCTTTCGTCAATAGTCCGAAGCAACGTATTTTACATAAAGGATCTAACATAAACTTGTTCAAAACTTGGCTAGAATCGAACATAAACCTTAATATGGAAATAAACTCAAAAAGAGACTTAGATGATGCTGTAGAGAACTTTACCCGCAAAATACATAAAGCCGCTTTCTTAGCTTCATCCCATGATACCAATAAAATTTTCCAACCATCGAGAAAAAAGCTACCCTACTCAGATATAGTCTCCGAGCTGGTAAAAAATAAAAGAAGGCTTCGTAGAATCTGGCAAAATACTAGGAACCCAAATGACAAAACAGCTCTTAACAAAGCAACCAAAGAGCTTAAATCCAAATTGGCTGAGTTGAAAGATGAGGCTATTGGAGAATATCTGAGGAATGTTGATCCAAATAAAAACGATGAGCACAGCATCTGGAAGGCCACTAAATACTTAAAACGACCTCCTGTGCGACAGATCCCCGTAAAAGACGTTAACAATTCATGGTGCAGATCAAACGAAAGGAAAGCACAAGCCTTTGCCAATCATCTTAAAGCCACATTTCATCCATTTGATCTTAACAGTATCAGCCACCGTCAGAGTGTCGAAGCATTCATCGACTGCCCGTGTCCTATGGATACACCCATACCCTCCGTAAAAGTCGCGGAAGTTCAGGCAGAAATTTCAAGAATAAAATGTTCAAAATCTCCAGGACATGATAATATTGATGCATGGACAATCAAACAACTTCCAAAAAAATGCATACTGTTCTTAGTATTAATCTTTAACTGTAGCTTTAGGCTTAGCCATTTCCCCACTCAGTGGAAATGCGCTGAAATAATAATGATACCAAAGCCAAACAAGCCTGAAAACGAGTTATCCTCGTACAGACCAATAAGTTTGCTGACAATTTTCTCGAAAATACTCGAAAGAATATTTCTTCGAAGATTAATGCCAGAGTTGGAACGTCAATCGATTTTACCAGATCATCAATTTGGTTTTAGACAGATGCACGGAACTCCAGAACAATGCCATCGTGTGGTTAAAACTATTCTTAGTAGCTTTGAAGAAAAAAAGTATTGTTGTGGTATCTTTCTAGACATTCAGCAAGCCTTTGACAGAGTCTGGCACTCAGGATTGCTGTACAAAATTAAAAAGATATTGCCCACCCCGCTCTATCTCTTTCTCAGATCCTACATAAGTTACAGACATTTCTATGTTAAAATTCAAGATGCGGTTTCAGAAATTTATGAGATAAAGGCTGGAGTTCCGCAAGGTAGTGTACTGTGTCCAACACTCTATACAATTTTCACTGCAGACATGCCAATAAAAGAGGAAACTAATCTAACATTTGCCACTTACGCCGATGACACAGCTATACTATCTTCCTCTTACTCTGCTATCGAAGCTGCCGAAATTGCACAAACGCAGTTAAACAAATTACAATCTTGGCTTACAAATTGGAACATTTCAGTAAATGCTTCGAAATCAGTTCAAGTTACATTCACACTGGGGCACTGCAAGTAAGTCCAGCATTGGTGTGATCCAAAGATACCAATCAAAAACGTTAAGACTAATAGCGCAAGCTCCCTGGTATATGAAAAATATTCATATACATAAAGATCTAAAAACAGCAATGGTTATAGACGAAATAAAAAGATACAGCACACGACATATCGAGAGACTACACAACCATCCAAACCCACAAGCTATTAACTTGCTAAACAACAGCGAAGAAACACGACGGCTGCAAAGACTGCATCCCCTAGACTTGCCTCTTAGATCCTAAGCAAATATGGGGCCTTTCTCTCGTATAGCCTTTGAAATTTCTTCGCCCCGTAAATACAGCTGTCGGTCGCAACGTAGGTGTGTTTGCGGGGCGAACTAGTTTTGGGGGTTGTATGGGAGGATGGCCTTAATGTAATGTATGTATATAAGTTAATGTATATATATAAGTATATAAATATGTATGTTAACACATACTCCTAGTTGATTTACATAACTCGAGATTTACAGTTGTATATACATAGAAGTCACATAATAATCCTTTTTATAGGACAAATTGCACTTAATGCATCAATGTAAACGTAATGTTATAAAATTTGCTTATTGTCTAACGACAGATTGTAAATAAAGACGATAATGTACGCATATTGCTTTCTCTACACTGCCACAACGTGAATAAATTGTTAGTTTTCTTTTTGAGCATTCCATCGCTTGCGATTTCGCTCTACTATAAACACTCAATCGCCACCGATAACGCTAGCTTAAATGTAGCAAGCTATGGAGCATTTCTCGTCGCATCGCGTGTTGCGATTACGCTAGATCATAAACGTAGCCTTAAGCTTACTGCTGATATTTCGTATGTTTACATAATGGCCAAGACACAATGAAGTTATTCATATAGATGCGTCCAGTAAGCATGCCAGTAATATCGCCACGATCACGCAAGATGTTGCGTTTGTAATCAAGTTTATTTTGCATTGCCCATTCACGTACAACATTTTTCGAATCACTGTTGTAAGCTTTCTCACTATACAAGGAATATATTTGCCAACATATTTTTTCCTATATTCATTTGTTAAATTGCAGTTTTTAGCTGTGAAAAATGTTAGGAAAGTTAACAACAAGTGGGGGAAAAAAGTGTGAAAGCACCATTAGCCAAAGCAAATGTCAAATTCTTCTTCTTTTGCTTTGCTCGCAACAAAAGTTGGAAGATGGCTACTTTTCATGTCAGATGGCGCTAATGAGCTCGATCTGTCGTTATAAATAAAAATACATGGAATATACTCATAATACATAAAATTGTGTTAAACAAATCTATATAAAAACTGCTTATGTGATGGGGCTTTAACTATGGTTATTGCTGTGCAGCATTTACTTAAAGCGGCATAGTGCTGTGTCGAACGTGCTAGTAATTGTTACATTAAGTTCATGGATGTAGCTGGGGGGCAATAATTTTATGAAATACGACAAGATTTAAAAATTTTATACTTTTGAAGTCCGATGAAAATACAATAGTTTTATAAGTTCATGAGCATAGCTAACGAAGTGCAGAGAATTTTACATTTAATTTTTTTCTATAAAAAAGACTATTTTCACGTCTCTTAATAATTTGCGTGTACCTAATACTGTAATGAATTTTGGGAAATTACTGATTATTTTACAGCTTATATTAACGTTCGAATAAATATCTCAAATATTCAGTATGGCAAAATGTTCGTTATTTACGACTCTACTGTGGCAGTATTACTTCACAATTACAATACCCATGTACTTCACTAATAGCGTGATAAAATCAAACTAATTCATTATTCCTCAGCTTTAGCTGCCATTATACTCTCAGTTACATCGTTCGCCCATTTCTCCTAAGGTCTAGATTTTTCAGGAGCAGCCGCTTATTTATTTCTTTTCATGTACCTGGTATTCACTTTTATCTTCTAGTTATATGCGTGTATATGTGAATAATAACTTCTGCTCTTAGCTGCTGACTACATGTATTTATGTGAAATATTCTCTAAGCTGTCAGCTTCGCTGTTTACATGTATGTGTGGCTTCTTGTTTTAATATTTAAATGTAAATGTGTGTGGGTGCTTGCTTTTTGTTTTTGTGCATTTATTTAGTAGCAGCATTCGATAGTGTTGTATTGAAATGCTAATATTGGTCACAATACGTTTGTTTCTGTTCAGTTTAAGTATTACGCTTAGCTGATGATATCTCTTCTGTAGCTGAGCAGTCTCAGATCTCGATGCATGAACAGGATTAGCCTGGTTTCATTGGGCCACTTGAGGGCAGCGCGCTGTCGCTACGTCCATTAAAAAAGATATGATATCTTAACCTCGTCAAGAACCGATAGCTATGTAACGATTTGATAAGTTCAAGGCCGTAGCTAGGAGGAGGAAAGGTCGAGTGGACGTTTTTCGCATTTTCTACGGATTAACGTAGGCTTGTTAGTCCCTTATGACAATACAATAATCCTAAGTGCATGGTCGTAGCAGAGAGAGGGAGAGCAAACCCAATATCAAACTGCGTTTTTAGAAAAATAAAACACGCACACAAAACCAAGCAATCTTATAGAAAAAGTAGTTGTATAAAATAAAAAAATTTCTTAATAATTTGCTTTTGAAGCGTGTTTTTTAGTTCACTAAAATATTTTTCAAAACGTTTTCAAGGTAAAATGTTTACTATCTATTTCTTTTGATTTAGGAAAAGCAAAATGATGTGTTACCAATTATCAAATAAAAGGAAATAAAAAGTGAACAGTTTAGTAGAGTTGACATAAAGACTTGAACACTTTTTCAATATGTAAAATTTAGTGCAGTGCATTGAATTAATTATGAATGGAATGTTCGAACGAAGATAAGAAATTACTTTTGTTTAGACATTTAGTACTGCGTAAATATATGGGCTATATGTATTTAAAGACTTAACTAAATAATGATTGTACTTGAATGTCGCCTTATTTATTCATATGTTGTTTTAATATGTGCGACTTAAGTAAGCTTTGTAGATAAATAAGTCGTACATTGTCAATATGACTCCACACAGCAAATGTTCGAACTCAAATAAAAAACAAGTAAAAACGGGACTGTCTTCGGCTGTGCCGAATACTTCATACGCTTACATGAATGGGCTGAACAATAATCTCATCCCGCTCGTAATCTCCGAATAATCGGATGTATAAGATAAGAAATATATAGTGACAGATCTGCATACCTTAACAGATTTTTAAGATAAATATAAAATAAAAAACAGGTAGGTACTTTGTGTGAGGATGCAAAGTTTCAGTTTTTTGTAGTCTGCGATGTAAAAACTATGCTACGAATCACGTATTTCAACAATATATGACGTAAACGTAACTATTTGATGAAATTTGATGAATTTGAAGCTTCTAGCCGTAAAAAGGGGGCAAAATTAGAGTTTTATGGGTATATAATATATAAAGTTTCTTATCTGAACAATCGGTTGTATGAGATATATACTATATATACAACCGATCTCTATGATTTTTTCAGACAACAATATATGCTATATACGTAAGTATTCTGTGAAATTTGAAGCTCCTAGCTGTTAAAATGGGGCTAAAATTTGCGAAAATATATAATATATATATACTATATATATATACTATATATACCACCATATATATACTATATATACCACCGATCTTTATGATTTTTTCAGACAACGATATATGCTATATACGTAAGCATTCGTTGAAATTTGAAGCCTCTAGCTCTTAAAATAGGGCAGTAATTACGAAAAGTTCCTTATCTGAACAATCGGTTGTGGGGGATATATACTATATATACGACCGATCTCATCAATTTTTCAGGCAACAATACGTGCAATATACGAAAGTATATCGTGAAGTTTGAAGCTTCAATCTGTTAAATTGGGTAAGATATTACAAAAATCCTCTTTTTCTGAAAAATCGGTTGTATGGAGGATATAGGCTATAGTGGTCCGATCCGGTCGGTTCCGACAAATGTCTAATCGGACACCCAAATACACCCGCTCACCAAATTTTATCAAGATATCTCAAAAATTGAGGGGACTAGTTTGCATACAAACATACAGACGGACAGACGGACATGGCTAAATCAACTCAGCTCTTCAACCTGATTATTTCGGTATACTTAATGGTGGGTCCATCTATTTTCCTTTAAGGACTTACAATTTTCCGTTTCGTGACGAAATAAATATACCATTTCATTTTCATGAAAGGTATAACAAGTAAGGAAAGTTAAGTTACATACTCAGCTGAGAGCTATGGAGACGAAATTGTCTTTTTCATGGATACATAATAACTATAGCTGCGTTGGTGTCGTAGGGTTTCGTAGATGGTTTATAAGTGGTTTTTAATTCCATATCACATACGTTTGGGAAATATCGGCCAAATTGTAGACCAAGGGTGACGTTTTTTGTAATGATTTTCCTTCGTCCTTTGTCAGATAAGGGAAAATCACCATGTAGGAAAATGAACCTAGGGTAACCCTGGAATTTGTTTGTATGAGACGGTTATCAAATGAAAGGTATTAAAGAGTATTTTAAAAGGGAGTGGGCCTTAGTTCTATAGGTGGACGCCTTTTCGAGATATCGCCATAAAGGTGGACCAGGGTGACTCTATAATGTGTTTGTACGATATGGGTATCAAATTAAAGGTATTAATGAGGGTTTTAAAAGGGAGTGACCCTTAGTTGTATATGTGAAGGCGTTTTCGAGTTATCGACCAAAATGTGGCTTTTTCGAAATTTTCGATATCGAAAAAGTGGGCGTGGTTATAGTCCGCTTTCGTTCATTTTAAATAGTGATCTGAGATGAGTGCCCAGGAACTTTCATACCAAATTTCATTAAGATACCTCAAAATTTACTCAAGTTATCGTGTTCGCGGACAGACGGACGGACGGACATGGCTAAATGAATTTCTTTTGGTAAAAGTCTAGTTGTGGTGTCGACTGCTAATACGCTTCCAAAAATATCGAGAGAGGTGTCAAAAGACGCGTATTGACCTCGACAACAATAATCCGGAGGCGGAAAAAAAATTTTATCTTTGTCCGGAGATATTTGCAGTTGAAGTTGGCGATTTTCATCTGGTTGTTGTAATGTTGTAGTACCCACAAAAAAAGTTGTGAACATAAGTGTTTTTCGCGGATATAGTTTTGGTCTCCAAACCGGTGTTGTAATTGTTTATAAGCGCGGCCGAAGCCGCCAACGCAGAAAGGTGTTCTGCACAAAAATACTATGGATCCCACCCCCGGTTTCGGAAGGACCCGCGTGTCATTTTTCGGTTATTCGTTAATATCTTTTGAACGAGTTAAAATTTTTATTTTCCGCCTTCGGATTATTAATACTGATGTGAAGACGCGTCGATTGACACCTCTCTCGATATTTTTGGTAGCGTATTAGCAGTTGACCCCTCAACTAGACTATTACCTTTCTTTTTCCGCCCAGATCATTTTGATATATAGAAGTCTATATCTATCTCGATTAGTTTATGCCGTTACGGGGTACCGTTATGTGAACAAAATTAATATACTCTGTGAGCTCTGCTCTGGTGAATGTAAAAACTGACTGCTGAGCAGAATATCACCCTATCTCGGCAGCCAGCTCAAAAATCACCTATGTCACACTTTTGAAAAACGCTCTATTTCTGAATTTGTTTCAAAAACGCTCTACCTTGAAACTCGGTGGAACAACGCCTCATTTAAAAATTTTTTTCATTATCACCACCCATTGTGAAAATGTAGACATCAGAAAAATATTCGAGAATAGTTGCTTATTTTTGCAAAGCGAGCTTAAAAAAATAATAAAAAAAATTTTTAAGTTAAACGGTTTTATTGAAAACAATACTTACATGAAGTAATAATACTAAAAGCTAGAAAATAATTGGGTAGGTCCTAGGTACTAGTCATCACACTCCTCATCAATCTAGGGCGTTGATCAGACAAATAAAAGCGTTGGACGCGTGAAATTTCTAAAAATGTGATTGAGGTTCAGTTGGTCTTATATATGACTAAATTAAATAGAAATTCCCGCGTCCAACGCTTTTATTTAATTGTCTGATCAACGCCCTAGATTGATGAGGGGTGTGATGACTAGTACCTAGGACCTACCTAATTATTTTCTAGCTTTTAGTATTATTATTACTTCATGTAAGTATTGTTTTCAATAAAACCGTTTAACTTAAACATTTTTTTAACTATCTTATTTTCAAGTTTTTAGTCTTTATTTAATTGCCTATTATTTCTCAATCTATTTAGTTCATTTAGTGACTCATTACTGCAAGGACTTTCCTGACAATTTGTTACAATCTAATTCTTCAATACATAATCCTTCCAAAGACTTTACGTATGCTTGTCCCTCCTCCAACTCCAAGATATTTTGATGTTATTTCTACCGCACTGTGTGTAATATTTGTTCCAAATATGAGCCAAATCGGGCATCATATGTCACTTTCTATTCATGTATGTATTATGTGTTCCAAATATGGACCAAATCGGACCACAAACACGATTTTTGTGAATATCTCGATCCTTGCATCACCTATCGACGATTTTTTCCATAGGTCGCTTTCTATTCTTGTATGTATTATGTGTTCCAAATATGAGCCAAATCGGACCACAAATACGATTTTTGTGAATATCTCGATCCTTGCGCCACCTAGCGGCGATTTTTCATAAGTCGCTTTCTATTCTTGTATGTATTATGTGTGCCAAATATGAGCCAAATCGGACCACAAATACGATTTTTGTGAATATCTCGATCCTTGCGCCACCTAGCGGCAATTTTTTTCTTATTATTGCATTGTCATCGGGTTCTGAACTATATTCCAAGTTTCAAGCTTCTAGCTTATCGGGAAGTTACTTCAATTTCAATTACAAAATTCGTGCCAGCCATACATCCATCCAGTCGACCTAAATAAAACCGTTTGAAAACACTTCAACTAGTTAAACAGTTTTCATAATGACATAACCATGCATGTGGTGGTAGTAAATCACCTAATTGGTACTTTTTTAGCTGCTTTGTCATTTCTACTTCTGTACGGTTTTGACACCAAACCAGAGAATCACAAAAACAAAATACATGGAATGCGTGTGGTTCTTTGTATGTATGCCACCCTGCCGCCACGCTGTTAGCTTGTGTTATTTTCGTTTATCTGCGCATTCGTATGTACATTTCATTCATTCTTTCAGAATAGTTTCTTTTTTGGTTAACTGTTAATTAAGCGATTTCATCTCAAATCGCTTGGACTAGTTGAGTCGACTTACTTGTTGTTGTTGCTTTCTATGTAATTCGCTAATTTACCTAGCGTTTTATTTTCACTAGCTTGCAAGAAAAAGCAACTAATGTAATACGCCCAAGTGTAAAATCGGAGTCATTGGTGCCGTTTGTCGTATCGCTGTAGTCGTATCCCTAACGTAACCCTATACGATACAATGTATCGATTAATGGTGCCTTAACCTAAAAAACGTGAAAATTTCACAAAAAAGTCTCTTAGTCACAACGTATCCAAAACAATGAATAAAATCTACAAAAAGTTATTAAATTCACCAACTCAAATATTTTTAGGTTATGGATATGACGAGAAACCTAAAAACCAATTGGTTGGCTACGATACGGTTACGACCTTAGCGTTACGATATGGCACCAATAATCGATTACATTGATTCCCATAAGGTTGGTCGAATTAGCTGTTATAAGGTTACCGATAACGCACCAATGTCTGCAGCTTTAGTCGTGAATACAGATGGGGTAATAATGTTACCTTTAAAGCGCCCTTACTAAGTTACTAATTGCTGTTGTATTTTCAAAGACTCACTAAAAGTGTTAAAACATTTAAACATAAACAGCAACTTAGCCTTCTATTAGTAAAAAAAAGTTGTAGGTATGAAGTTAAATAACTTGAACGTATGTAAATATTTTGAATCTCTATGGTAAACAACATTATATGAGTCGTTAATTCCAACATTTGTTCACGTTTTTATTTTTAAACGAATTTGGTAGAACATAACACACTTTTAACCAAAAAGCGTCACAACTCAAAAACATTGTACATCGATTTTTTGGAATTCTCAAACGATTATCACTTTCAACTAGAAAATTCCAGTAAATGCTCGAATTCTAAAGTCTGGCTGATTTAAAATTCTGAAACTTTTTGGTTAAAGCGTGGTACCCACATCAAAAGAAATAAAAAAAATTCCATACAAAAAAGGGTTCAAGAAATGCTCAAGAAAAATTTCGCTTGTTAAGTAGTTTTAACTTCTCAAGAAAGCTCACACGCTTTCTGCAACCTTTTTCTTAAATATTTTTTTTTATCAAGCGTGCCCAGCAACCCTGCAAGAATGCAGTCGGTTAAATACCAGGGATAACCGTGACTGTATTTATGATTGTGTTGTCGCAGTTTGAAATTCTAGTTGAGCACAAGTGTTCTTTTTCTTTTATTTAGTATATTATCTTTTACTTAATTATATTCTCAATTCGAATATGTTAGGTTAGGTTAGGTTGCAAGGGCTGAGCTGGACACTATGGTAACATCTCACTACTTAGGCCATCAATGGGCCCTTTGCAATACCATATACGGTCTCAAAGAGGACCCCTACCTGCCTAAAGCGGATCAAACCACTTCGTGGAAATTAAAAAAATTTTGCTAGAGCCTTTACTTCATAGCTAGAGACCTCAGCGAGGCCATGTAGAAAAGGTTTACCAAGGATGGCCTACTAAGCGCTGGACAATGACAGAGAAGGTGCTGGACACTCTCTTCCTCTTCTGTACATCTGCAGCTGCGACAATAGTCGAAGGTCGTTGCCCCCATTCTAGCACCATGCGTGCTTATTAAACAATGCCTTGGTGGAACCCTTATCAGGGACGATAGAACTGATTTGTTTAAAATCAGAAGCGCTCCTGTGCGCCCCTTGTCATATGAGGCCAGGTTTGCCTGGTTGTCTCACACGATGATATAGCTGACCATAGTCCATTTGCAATTCTTATAGTGCTTGTGTTCACACGAAGCCTGAAAGTGGCCATGGTATACCTACCGAATCAGGAAGGATATGGTCGGTGGTGCCTCTTCTGGCCAGCTTGTCTGCTCTGCAGTTGCCTTCAATATCCCTGTGCCCAGGTGCCCATATAAGGCTGATATTGAAGTGCTGAGCCATCTCGTTAAGAGATCTGCGGCATTCAGTAACCGACTTTGCATTGTCGACGAATGAGTCCAGGACCTTTAATGCGGCCTGGCTGTCTAATAAATTAAAAACCCGTTTACCGTCCTTAGGCATAGACCCCAGATGGTACACAGCCCTGTGTATTGCCAGCATTTCTGCTTGGTAAACACTACAGTGATCTGGTAGGCGAACAGAGACCTCTAGACCCAGATCCGGCGAAAAGAGGCCTGCTCCCAACTTCCCGTCAAGCTTAGAACCATCCGTGGATATGTTGATGGCACCTGGTACCGTATGTTGTCTGGTATTCCAGTCCTGTCGCGATGGTATATATATACTATAATTTTTAACGAAGATGTTCTTTGGCGTGCAGTAGTCAGTGCGCACCGGTATTGGGACTGGGGCGTTCGTGCCCAGGATTGTTGCGTGTCCACTAGATCCATTTGACCAGAGACCTGTTTCCCTTATGCGTAGAGCGGCTATGACCGCTATTTTCTTCGCCACCAGGTCAAGAGATAGAAGGTATTTCGAATATGTTAGACCTAACAAATTTTTTTCCATTGCATTGCCAATCTGACTTTCGTGTCTTGTCACTTCCCTGACGTTGCTGCATAAAGAACAGAAGCGAAAAGGAAATGTCAAAATTATTTGGCTGGTACTATTTTTCTCACAAAAAGTATATACGGATTTTTTCTGATGAGAATAGCGCGCTTAAGGGGTGATATATATACGAATACATATACATTCCCACTAACAACTAACAACTAAACTACTGCCTGTGTACTTTCTACATTTTTTTTACTTATAAAAACCCGTGTGTGTTAGCATAACTAATTTTTGTTTAAAATAAAAATTTGACGAAAAAATTTGTGACGCATTTGCGGCTACAAATTAAAAAGCTTTGACTTAAAAGAAGAAGACGTCAGAGTGATAAATAAAACTTGAATAAATAATAATTAAATACCCGAAATATGGATCATATACAAGTGTGAAATTTCAAACTTGAACAAATATAATACAAAACTACTCTCTTAATTTACAACAACAAATTGCAATTCAAAAATAAACAGGAAAAGTAAATAAATTAAATATTTAGCACTTTACAGTCGAACAGATGTTCGTTTATTGCCGTGTGACTGCCTTAACTAAAGGCGAAATTTCACATGACGCCGTGAAACTACGTTTCAGTTACTGACCCACAGCATTATTTACGTCACCATTCAGGGATTATTTTGGAACAATATCTTTATAATTTCGCGATTTTTTTTGATGTTAATTTACGGTAGTTTCGAGATCTTAGTTTGGGACCTTTTCCGGGATTGTTTTCAGAATAACCTTGGAACTACTTCGGAGCTATCTCTAAATAATTGCGTAGTTATTTTCGGGTTCATTTGATATAGTTGCCCGACTATCTTCGTATTTATTTGCGACCATTTCGGGATTACTGGGGCTCAGTTAAAAACTTTGGACAATGCCAATTTCTGGAGTATTCCATGCACATAATTAAAATAAGTTTACACAAAGTTTCTGAAACTAGATAAAGAGAGTATTTTTTTTATTTAGCAGCAGAGTTTTACCTTTTATTTGAAGATGGGTAGAAAATATTAGAATGAGTTTTATGGCAGCTAGTCACTAGCGATTGTACAAGTAGTAAGAATCGAAAACAATCGGCCACAGCGTTCAAAATGTTTATTTTAGGATTGTTGCGGGAATGCGTTTGAGTTTATTTTGCAAACATTTTCAAGACCTTTTCGGGTCAAATTTGTGACTGTTCTCGGAGTCAATTTGGGACTACTTCTGGCCCTTTCGGAATTTTTTTGGGACCGTTTAGGGACTATTTCTAGATGTGAGATGATTTAAGGACTAAGTACTTTGTTATTGTTTTCAGAATCTTTTCCAAATTTTGTCGGTATTAATCCAGAGGTTTTTGAACAGTTTCAAGATTATTTTCAGGATCCTTTAGCGATTGTGTCGGAATATCGGGTCCGTTTTCAGAATTATTTCAAGGAAATTGAAGGTTATTTTGGGAAGCATATCGGGGCTTATTCCGTATAGTTTCGGGGAGTTTTTTTAAGGATAATATCAAGGCATATCTTCAAAACTCTTCGAGATTATTTTCGATTAAATTCTCGACCATTTTGGAATAATTTTAAATCTATATCCGGATATTTTCGATACGTTCTGTTTCGAGATAATTCCAGAAATGTTTTGATACCTTTGATATCATTTTGCGAATGTCTTTGGATTCATTTGGATTAATTCGATATTGATTTGAGAACTCCATCGGTATTACTTCAGGAGCAGCTAAGTATTGTTTTGGGGGCATTTGAACTGCATTTTTTTGACCAGCGCGCATTATTTTGACATCGAGATCACCGGGACTATATATCTAGAACATTACAGGCTTGTTTTTGGTTTACTTTGAAAGTAATGTTAAGCCCACCACTTACATATCTGCAAGAAATCACCTCTCTTGGCGATTTGCCCAATTTTTTTTTCATGTAACACTGTTATGTTTACTGTATAGCGCTACAAAGTTTTTGTTTGTTACATATCAAATAACATCACTGGTGACTTACCCTGACTTACGTGATACAATGTTGAAGTCCTTTAGTTCTGAAAGATGTTTAATAATTGTTAATCGAAGCTCTTAAGAATACAATGAGCATTAAATAACAGAAAGAACAAACATTTCAACTACACTTCAATAGAATGTGCGGAGTACTCAGCGTTATTTTTTATGGGTATTTTCATTCTTAAATGACTCCATTAATCGCTGATAACAGATTCTCGGCTATGGTGACTTATTGCTTGATGAATTGAGTGATCGAATCATTCAATGCTTTATACACCATTTAACTTAATCTTATCTGTTGCGATTTTAAAATGTGCGAACGCGTGGCTTTTACTTCTGCTTTAAAATTGCTTCAAGGAGAGTCTACGCGTGGTTCGAACTAACTTCATTAAATCGACAGCAATGTGCGAATAATGCATAAATTTACAGTTATGTGTTGCTTAATTTGAATTTTTATGGTATTTTATTAACATAATATTAAGTTTCTGTTTTTGACTCATTCCATGACTGAAAGATGACTAAGTGGCTTCCTTACTAAAGGTGTTAAAATGTCATATGGAAATTTCTGTGAAATTCCGGCAAAGATGACGGATGAAAGATGTGGATGGTGTAATGTCAATTTTGAAACTTTTGTATTGCTAAAAGTTTTTTTCTTTAAATGATACAATCGCTGTTTCTATAACAAAGGTATTCACTCGTTGGGCTATTAGCTTGGTAGATTAGCGAAATTAATAAAAATTAAGTTCGATTGTTTTCTAATCTCAGCTGTGCTCGAAATAAGTATAAATAAAGTTAAAGCCGAATATAAGCTTTAATCTATGAACAGGCAATTGTTGGCCTCTAACTTCCGACCAATGAGGTGTGCTGCGCAACAACAAACAATTTTTTTTTACACAATAGCTGTATTTCGTTGCTAACTAGTACAATTGAAACCATTGTAAACTTTACCAAGTAGCGCAACTAACAGCTGATCGCTCAAAATTTGCACACACACAAACATCACTAATGGCCATATTACGGAAATCTTAGGGAAATTGAAGTTAAATTTTTAAACAGACATAAAATGTTATAATTTTGGAATATATAGCATCTAGGACACCTTAAGTGCAGTAATTGAAAGAAAATGTTTGCTTATACTCAAGTATTTAATTATTTTTTCTAAATTTATCTTTAATATTGATGCAATGATTGATCCAATGCAACTCTGCTCTTCCTACTCTTCTTCATTCCACTCCATTCGAGTGCCTCTTTCACTGAATTCGAGTGCCTTACACTCTATTCGCAACATAATCTCAATTTAAGCTGCCAAACAATGATTAAAACACTAGCTAGCTTATCGAATTGCATGGAAAGCAACAATAAAAAGTAATCGAGTTGAGTTGGCTAAGCGCTTTCAGTTGAAACCGCTTAGGTAATTGTCGACCTGATTGATAGTGTTGTATAGTGTTGCATATTCAAAAAATAGGGCACTATTGTGAACGAGCGATGAAATGAACATACGAATGTGCAGATAAACAAAAATAACAAAATAACAGCGTGGCGGCAGGGTGACATACATACAAACAAACACACGCATTTCATGTATTTTGGTTTTGTAATTCTCTGGTTGAGTGTCAAAAACATTCTGCGCTAGAAGTAGAAATGTTATAGCAGGGAAAAAAAGTAACAATTAGCTGATAAACCTCCACCATCTGTATGGTTTTGGCATAATGAAACTGTTTAGCTAGTTGAAGGTTTTTCTTCAAGCTCGCTTGAAAAAAAAATACACCTAATGTTGTTTGTTGTGTTTCATACATATCGACTTAGCTTTTTATTTATTAAGGCCTCCTGCGATTTACAACGAGATTGACTGAATTTTGTGTGTGTTAGTGCAGTCGGGTGGCTTCGTGACACACGTATTTGTTGTCGGCT
Organism: Eurosta solidaginis; assembly: GCA_029619165.1. NCBI lineage: Eukaryota > Metazoa > Arthropoda > Insecta > Diptera > Tephritidae > Eurosta > Eurosta solidaginis. Next base: position 24,532 of record JARSSU010041120.1, read on the forward strand.
ACACGTTGATGAAAATCAAAAATTTTTGAGTTTTTCATTTGACGCTTGCTTATTTAATAGTCGCGGGGTGTGATTGACAATACAGCAGTGTTGTATTTAATTTGTGTCGACATTCAAAATGAACAAGTGCGCGGAAGAACAGCAATTCATATTAAAATTTATTGAAAATTATCAATGTTTACCAACTTTATGGAACGTAAAGCTTTTATTATCTACATATATATAAAATAGGATGTATGTATGTATGTTTGTATGTTTGTATGAGGCTTATGGACTCCGAAACTACCACGCCGATTTTATTCAAATTTTCAGGATAACTTAGTAGGAACCCGGAGAGTGTTTGTGAAAAGTTTTTTTTTCCGGGAAGGGGACCAGGGACCGATTTATTCTAAACTATCATATATGTGGCTCGATTTGCCTGAAATTTGGTATGTAGGTAGCATTTTATCTAGAATAAAATGTCGGATAATTTTTCTTCCGGGATGTGGACCAGGATACATATTGGTGACTAGGGTCTCGAGATATAGGACAAAAAGTGGACCCGGGCACCCCTAGAATGTGTTTATACAATATGGATATCAAATGAAAGCTGCTGATGAGTGCTTTAGTACAGGGTAGTTTTCATATCTATCGGCGACTAGGGTCTCGAGACTGATAGACTAATAAAACTGTGACTCGAGTCACCCCATCAAATGTGTTTTACATATGGTATAAACAGTGTGATGAGTGCTTTAGTACAGGGCAATTGTCATACCTATTGGTGACTAGCGGTATCGAGATATAGGCCCAAAACGTGCCCGGCACCCTATGAATGTGTTTTACATTGGATATCAGAGCTGAATCTGTTGATGAGTCGCTTTAATATCGGGGTTAGTCTTCATACCTACTGATATTGAGCTATGGTCTCGAGATATAGGCCAAAACGTGGACCCGGGCACCCTAGAATGTGTTTATACATATGGATATCAGATGAAAGCTGTTGATGAGTGCTTTAGTACAGGGTAGTTTGAATACCTATTGGTGACTAGGGTCTCGAGATATAGAGCCAAAACGTGGACCCGGGCACCCCTAGAATGTGTTTATACAATATGGATATCAAATGAAAGCTGTTGATGAGTGCTTTAGTACAGGGTAGTGTTCATACCTATTGGTGAGTAGGGTCTCGAGATATAGGCCAAAACGTGGACCCGGGCACCCCTAGAATGTGTTTATACAATATGGATATCAGATGAAAGCTGTTGATGAGTGCTTTAGTACAGGGTAGTTTTAATACATATCGGTGACTAGGGTCTCGAGATATAGGCCAAAACGTGGACCCGTGTACCCCTAGAATGCGTTTATACAATATGGATATCAGATGAAAGCTGTTGATGAGTGCTTTAGTACAGGGTAGTTTTCATACCTATTGGTGACTAGGGTCTCGAGATATAGGGCAAGACGTGGACCCGGGCACGCCTAGAATGTGTTTATACAATATGGATATCAAATGAAAGCTGTTGATGAGTGCTTTAATACAGGGTAGTCTTCATACCTATTGCTGACTAGGGTCTCGAGATATAGGCCAAAACGTGGATCAGGGTAACACTATGATGCGTTTTTACATTATGGATATCAAATTGAAGCTGTTGATGTGTGCTTTACTACAGATAATTTGTTATACCGCTGGGTGTCTTGGGTCTCGAGATATAGGCCAAAACGTGGACCCGGATACCCAGAGACAATGTTTATACAATATGGATATCAAATGAAAAGTGTTGATGAGTGCTTTACTACAGGGCAGTTTTCATACCTATTGGTGACTAGGGTCTCGAGATATAGGCCAAAACATGGACCCGGATACCCCTAGAATGTGTGTGTATTTTGGATATCAAATGAAAGCTGTTGCTGAGAGCTTTTAAGTAATTTTCATTGTGATATTCGATTTAGTCGCATCAACCTGGCAAAACTGATAAATATGCATGCGAAGCCGAAATAAAGACATGAATTAATAATACCCACATACCTATTTACATACGTCCTATTCGATTTGCCAGAAATTCGGTATATAAATTTGCCTATATTAGTATTTACGATGCTTTTTTCCGGGAAGTAGACCAGAGACGGACTGGGACTGGGATTAGGACTGGGACTGAGACTGAGACTCGGAGTGGGACTGGGACTGAGACTCGGAATGGGACTGGAACAAAATAGATACCACCCTCTGGGACTGGCAATAAGATATGAAGAAGAATGAGAAAAACTTGAGAGAAGAGAAAAGAGAGAAGGAGAAGGCGACTGAGAAAGAGATAGAATGAGACGAAGATGGAGATAGATGAAGCGAAAAATACGGAGGGAGGAGTGAATACAAAGATTAGGAAAAAGTGTAGAAAGCGAGGGCAGAGTTAGACGGAAAAAGCTTATTAGAATGTATGCAGATATACCAAATTTAGGGCAGGGTCTGCTAGTTATTTAATAAATTTTTTTATTATTTAATAAAACTGCTGTAGTTGCAAGTAAAAAAAAATCATCATCCGATGACGCCATATTCACGTCCGAACGCTACGGTTTCTCAATGCAAATGTTGATTGATGGCTTTTTATTTGATAGTCGCGGGGCAAGCATCAAATACCCGACACGCACACATACAAAACTTCAGTCAATCTCATTGTAAATCGCAGGAGGCCTTTAGCCATTCACATTGTTTATTATATACAACCGATGAATATACATACAAACATAGGAATGCATGTGTTGTTCAATATTTTATTTCATAATTTCATGAGCGCTTATTTATTATTTGGACAATTTTTTCGGAAGTTGAAAACATTTGGGTTTGTTCATGCGTACGAATAAATATACCTACATATAAGCAAAAAAATTAATGTTTATCTAAAAGCGTGAAATATATACGAAGTACTGGAAAATTCCCAAAGCAATTAAGATTATTCTTAGAAAGTAGTTGGAAACCAATTTAAGACAAATAAAGTATTTTAAAAGATGTCGACCCCAGCGCGTCTTATAGAAAAAGACATATATCACTCTTTCTTACGGTCTGTGGTATACTGTGCTGATCCGGAAATCAACAGATCCTACAGGCTGCCGGTTTACTGTAGCGTTTTCCAAACGGAAATATTCGCCATAACCAAAGCAGTAGAAACCCTGGAAGAGAACAGCTTAAGCTGCAACCGTGTTAACTTTTATATTGACAATCAAGCAGCAATTAAGGCAATAATCTCGCATAGCCCAGCATCTAAATGCATGTCAGTCTCTGGAGAGAATCGGGACAAGGAGAGGCGCACATCTATATTGGGTTCCAGGGTATATGGGAATAGATGGGAATGAATAAGCGGATAAACTAGCTAAAAAGGGCGCATCCCTTAAAGCTTGCTCCGTAGATGTCCCAATTAGAATGGGCGAGATTAAGCGAAGGAGAGAGGTGCACATGGTCGACCAAACGGCAAAGGCGTGGGTTCAAGCGCAGGGCTGTAAAGTGTCGAAGATTATGTGTAGGTCTTACAACCTTAGACTAAGTTGCTTCTATCATTAAAAAGATATGACTGTAGACTCATGACCGGTATTCTGACTGGACACTGCCTTCTGGTGTCACATGCCTTTAAATTAGGTTTGGCCAGTGATAGCAGATGTAGGAAGTGCGGGTTGGAGGAGGAAACGATTGAGCACGTTCTGTGCTCATGCCCTGCCCTTGCCAGGCTAAGACTCCAGCTATTAGGAGTATACAGCTGTCAGATCTAGAAGCAGCAAGTGGCTAAGTCCTAGGAAGCTTCTAGTATTTGCCAAGAAGACAGAGTTATTTTATAACATAAGTCCTGGTTTTTGATAGGGTCTTTCAGTTTGGTCGTTAAAACAAACTTTTGGTAACACTACGGATTCATTCAGTCTATGTGAGGTCCTCATGGACCGGCCTGTCCAACCTAACCTACATTACTTATTTGAGTTAAAATGGATGGATGATATGCTAGATCACTATGCAGACGTTCTGAACCTCAAGCCACAAACACAAATCTTTCAAAGTTTTTCTGAAGGGCGGCGCTGTCAGATTAGTTCTCAAATAATTCACAAATTCATATTGAAACTAAAATGGTTATGTGGTAAAAGCGATATTATAAAGTGTTTTAATTGTTCTGCTACTTAAGCACACATACAGAAAAATCAACTTATACAGGTATTTATGCTACAATTAAAAGAGATGCAATTATGCTCTCCTGGGTTTCTTCTTATTTGAAGGAAATAAAAGTAACAGTTACATTTAATAATTGCTAGTCTCGGTTCATAAACGTGACTTCTGGTGTTCCACAAGACAATTGCCTTGGTCCAGTTTTGTTCCATTAATGACCTTCCAAGTCTTTTGAAGTGCTGCAAGCTGATGATGTCAAACCTTTAATGCCTATCCGCTTACCCGTAGATAGGGAAATTCTTCAGGCGGATCTGAATAGTCTAGTTGATTGGTGCAATGTAAACGCCATGTCACTAAACCTTTCTAAGTGTAAGTTCATGTGTTTTACAAGGAAGTCCTTCCAATGCCATGATTATGCTATTGACGATTATATAATCAAGCAAGTCACTAACTTTATTGATCTAGGCATTACAATGGACCCAAAACTGGATATTAAATTTCATATTGAATATTGCGTGAATAGGGCTAAAGGTACTTTGGCTTTCGTTAAACGTTTGGTCTAAGGAATTCAACTACCCATACGTTACAAAAACTCTTTTTATATCATTGGTCAGGCCTATTTTGGAATACGCTTCAATAATTTGGAATCCAAGTTATCACGTTCATTCTGACAAGCTGGAATCGGTCTAGAAACAATTTTTGCTTTTTGCTTTAAAACACTTACCATGGGATTCTTCCAAAAATCTTCCCCCCTACTGCAACCGGTTAAATCTACTACAGTTGCCCACGTTACAGAGCCTCAGGGGGAGCCTAAGTGGGTCGACAAATAGTCCATTTTTGCTTGGTGAAATCAAGCTTAATGTTCCAATTAGGCCATCGAGACATTTTCACTGAATTTTTGTAGTTATCGTGTTAAGGGCCGAGCGGAAGGACAGACGGCCGACTGTGTATAAAAACTGGGCGTGGCTTCAACCGATTTCGCCCTTTTCCACAAAAATAAGTTATCGTCCTATAATCTAAGCCCCTACCAATTTCAAAAGGATTGGTAAATTTTTGTTCGACTTATGGCATTAAAAGTATCGTAGACAAGCGGAGCCACGCCCATTTTGAAATTTTCTTCTATTTTTGTATTTTGTTGCACCATATCATTACTGGAGTTGAATGTTGACATAATTTACTTATATACTGTAAAGATGTTACATTTTTTGTTAAAATTTGACTTAAAAAAAAATTTTTAAGTGGGCGTGGTCGTCCTCCGATTTTGCTAATTTTTATTAAGCATACATATAGTAATAGGAGTAACGCTCCTGCCAAATTTCATCATGATATCTTCAACGACTGCCAAATTACAGCTTGGAAAACATTTTAAATTACCTTCTTTTAAAAGTGTGCGGTGCCACGATCATTGACCAAAATTTTACTCTTTTTCTATTCTGCGCCATAAGTTCAACTTACCTACCCAGTTTCATCGCTTCTTCCGTCTTTGGTAATGAATTATCGCACTTTTTCGGTTTTTCGAAATTTTCGATATGGAAAAAGTGGGCGTGGTTATAGTCCGATTTCATTTTAAATAGCGATCTGAGATGAGTGCTCAGGAACCTACATACCAAATTTCATCAAGATACCTCAAAATTTACTCAAGTTATCGTGTTAACGGACGGACGGACGGACATGGCTGAATCAAATTTTTTTTCGATCCTGATGATTTTGATATATGGAAGTCTATATCTATCTCGATTCCTTTATACCTGTACAACCAACCGTTATCCAATCAAAGTTAATATACTCTGTGAGCTCTGTTCAACTGAGTATAATAATTATTACTACACAGATTTTTTTGTACGCAAATGTTTGCTTTTAAAAATGCGCTAATTTAAACGACATGAATAACATTACTAAACCGATAAGAAAATATGAGCACAGCTATATACATAGCAACATGTAAGTATGTATGTAACTTAATCCCACCTAAAACCAGCACATTTCACATTTGTAATTTTACACTTGCCACTTTGCTGCAAAAAAAGCCTTAGCCAGAGTAAATGCAGATGTTTCATTTTGGATTGTAATTTCGCTGTGTTTGTTTAAGATCAAAATGAAAAAAAGCTGAAAGGCGGCATATGTTTTATTTTTATTAATTAACAAATAATATTTGAATTAAATTTAGAACAGAGGGGGAAGGAAAGAAAGAAGTTGACAATTCTTTAAATAGTTGTGCAAAAGAAGGAGACATTTTATGTAAGTAGTGAGAATGTTTCTTTAAACGATAATGCAGATCAAATTATGAAATGCACGAACCACTTCGCTGTTTATGTAATGATTTTAATAAACACTGTAAAAATTTCGACGCCTGTGACTCGTTTCTTGGTATTAAAAAATATCTTTTGACCACATTAAATTTGTAATTTTAAATGAAGCAAAGAACGCTTAACTGTGATAATACCGTTCAATCTTCTATTTCAAATATGAAAGCACCAGTTATTGAAAACTTGTTCGCAAAATTGTGATTTAATCATTATTGTTATATGTATGTACTCAAATTTATTCTGTATAAATGTTGCCTACTATTAATTTGCTCTATTGTTGTCAATTTCACAAGTTCACGTGTGCCCTCTATTGAACAAACAGCTCTTTCATGAGTACTTTGTGTGAGGTCATTTTGAGATACTTATAAGAATTCATTTACAACATTTTAACTTCTGCTTACTTCTAAGTTTTGAATTTGAAATTGTCAAGCGTTTAGATAAATACTGTTTAAATATTATCTTGAAATTGATGATTGCATATGTTATTTATATCGTACATTATATCTTTAAATTAAGTGTCTGTATGTTTGGTCTGTATAATTGTTTAATTTGTAGACTGATAAATAAAATTAAAAATTAAATTATATTCATATCAACAATCGTATAGTTACTACTTTATAGATTTAGACCAAACAAAAATTTTGATAATGTGCGCCATAATCGTAACTTTTGTTCCCGTTATCAATATAATGAAACACATAAAAAAATCTCAAAATTTCATAAACATATGTTTGTGTGACTAAATTAATTGCTACAGTACATCTTGCATACACCGTTGACTCATTCTCAATTTTTTCAGAACACTATTTATTATGTTTCGGAATATTTTTTCTGCATTCACGACGTCTTTTGTGGGATAATTTGAGAAACGCTTTGGGATTACTACGGGAACTCGTTCGGCATAATCTTGTTATTGTAACATATCCATATACAATTTGTAGCTGATGAGAACCAATGTAATCGCTTATTGGCGCACCTCATAAGAACATCATATCTGTTGTTGCGTGCCCGGTACTGTTTAAAATTAAAATTGTCGATTTATTTAAAAACGTGTTTCGAAAACACAACTAACTGTTGACACAAAGGCATCTTCAACTTTTAAAGGCAAAAAGATTATTAAGAAATATGCAGAAAATAGTATAAATCAATCAAGACATTCAACAAATGCATATACCACAAATCATTAGTTTGACTAGTCAAGTACTCAAAGCACCCCAGCTGGTAAATAATGTTGCCATTGACACTGGCGTGGTTAGCAAACGTAATTTGATTGGCAAGTTTAAGTGTACGTGGTTTGAATGCTTCCTCATACGCAAAAATTATTGCCAATTATTTAAATTACTCTAGAGTACAGTTGTAGCTTTAAAATGTATATTGCTTATCCATTTATGTTTAATTTAAAGGTACATAGTTATAATGTTAACATAGTTTTATGAATTGCACAGTTTTATGGTTTAAACTCTTTGTGCATTTTTTTCCCTAAAATTACAAAGCAATGTTGATGTTTTTAACCAAAAAGACGTAAGTGAAAAGTTCTCCCAGAGACTGAGGCTCAAAAATGTATACGCACCAGAGATGGGGGTAGTGCATTAATGCACCAGCATTCACTCACAGTTAAGTGGTAATGCAAAAAATATCAGTCTCACACAGCTATAGTGGTAGTGAAGCTGAAAAATTGTTCACTAAAATTTGAAAGCTAGTAGTGAAGATATTTTCAGCACACAAATTTTCTTGAATCATTTGAATGGCGCATAGAAAACTTCCAATAATGATAACTAAGGCATGATGTGGCTGAATGCGTTTGTAACACTTCAAACCATCGTAGGAGTGCGGGTTAAAATCGCACTCCCGGGTGAAAAGGCTTTGAAAAGATTTACAAGGTATAATCGAAACAGCTGTCGCCTTGTCTTATAGCACTTTTGTTTTGTTTTGGCGGCCACCGTGGTGTGATGGTAGCGTGCTCCGCCTACCACACCGGATGCCCTGGGTTCAAACCCCGGGCAAAGCAACATCAAAAATTTTAGAAATAAGGTTTTTCAATTAGAAGACAATTTTTCTAAGCGGGGTCGCCCCTCGGCAGTGTTTGGCAAGCGCTCCGGGTGTATTTCTGCCATGAAAAGCTCTCAGTGAAAACTCATCTGCCTTGCAGATGCCGTTCGGAGTCGGCATAAAATCATGTAGGTCCCGTCCGGCCAATTTGTAGGGAAAATCAAGAGGAGCACGACGCAAATTGGAAGAGAAGCTCGGCCTTAGATCTCTTCGGAGGTTATCGCGCCTTATATTTATTTATTTTTTATTTTTTGTTTTGCCCTGAATAATTGGCACAGGTAAAAATTCACATTTTGATAAAAAAAATATAAATTTATTTCATATGAAAGTGCAAAGAAAAGGCCATATAAAGCCAAGCACTTCGGTATGATATTAAAATTCATACTAACAAATTGACAAAAAAAAATTTTTCAAAAATATTTTAGTACTGGGAAAATTTTTAAATCAAAATTCTTTAAACATTTAAAATATATTTTTTTTTATTTAAAAAAGTATCAGTGCACATTTAATTTTGTATATGTATTGTGATTTGAACTTCAATATGAAATTTTTTGAACATCCCTGACAAATAAAAAACATTATCCTGCTTCCTTTTTTATTTTAATTAGATAAATTTTTGTTTTAGCAATTGTAGATCTTCGGCGAAAAATTTAAAGCTATAAATTCCACAGCTACACGAAAATATTTGGCGGAACTGGTAATGCAACACATACATCCCATACATTTTGATACGCTGAGCCTAAGTCCGTCTAGCCCATCAAAATTTACCTAACGAGTCATAATTTGGAGGCTAACATCGAAAGAGAAGGATATGACTGTTCTGTTTATAGATCAACTTCAAAAAAAATTTATGTATATTCAAACGATTTTACGACATCCCTTTGTGAACGGAGAACGAAAATTGACACTGATAATGGCACAACGCCGAAACCGTCTCGAAACCAAATTTGACAAGAGATGACGGAAAATCGTTCCAACATACACTAATTGTCCATCCTGTTGGAAAATCAACATTTCAAAAAAATTTATTTGATCCAATAGATACCCAGCCGATTGTTGCAAAGTATAGAAGTATGGTATTTTGCACTATAAGATTCAGGACCTACAATCCAGTGATTTTATGACCACTGCTTTCTGAGAAAAGATTTGTAAAAATTTAAAATTTCTTTAACGCTCAATTCCTCTCGTTTAATAAAAAAACCCGTGTTTCTTGAGTAGGTCGCTATTTAGATCTAGGTATGTGATATAGTGCAATCCTTAATAAGTTTTTATTTTTTGTAAGAGATACTCTTATTTTGTTTAGCTCTTCATGAATAAAATATGGAAAACAATGTTATTACACAATTAAAATATTGTATGACAGTATTGTACATTTAAATTACAGACAAGTACGTGTACTTATATTTCTCTATTCAAAGTAGAAGCACTGCGGTACTTTAATCTTGCTCTTGCCGTTTACTTAGGTACTTCAGACATGTACTTCCTTAGTACTTGTAAAAGTTTTTAGCCAGTACTTTAGGAACTCGGTGGTTAACACTTAAGCTATAGCAAGTACACATTTCCAACACACGCGACTTAGTTTTGCTAATATTTTAATCACATATAAGCTGTGTTTCTTTACATGTATATGCATATGCTCTTAAACTTATATGGATTGCAAGTGCATAACTTTATCTACACTTATGAAATTGTTGCGCACTAAAGTGTGTGTCCCCCACTATTCTCCACTTTCAATTTTGGTATGCGTTGTATACTATGACCGAAAAGGTTTGTGTCTCCACTATTTCTTCATACGCGTTTTTCCTACTTGCAAACTTAGATGTACATATGTACCTTAGGGCGGTTCAATAAACAATAAATGTCAAATTCGGATTAGGGAGGCTCGAAATTCATTTCAGACCTATGGGTCGCATGGACAATATTACTCAGTATGGACCCATAGATTCGAAACTGGATGTGCCTTTTCAACAATAAATTTGGCCCACCCTAATGTACCTACATTGAAAAAAAAGTTTCATAAACTTTGCGAAATGTACTGTACCTGTTTAGGCATGTTTGCAACCATTTTGTTTTGGTGTAGTTTTTTTTATATTTGGACATTTATCATTGGAGCAGCACGCGCAGAACGCGCCATTTATAATTGCCAATTTGACTATTACGAGGTAATTTTGTAGTGATTTGTGATTCATGTCATTCCACCTTCCACACACACAAGTATTCACAATTTCAATGTGCTTATACATAATTAAAGTACTTTTGTGCTTTGCAAAATTTATTTGGCAAAGTTGTAAGCTGTGTTAAAATCACACCAATAAAAACAAAATTTATAAATAAATTTGCAAAAAAAATACAACAAAAATTTATAAGGTTCATTTGAAAGAGTGAAATGACTTTTATTTTTACTTTTTTTCATTTTAATCATGCAATAAATTAACCTGTAGGAAAAATGTCTGCTGTTAAGATGTAGCAAAAGTTCTCTATATCTGCTAAGGGTGAAAGTGCCTTGCTTATTATTATAGAATAAAATTGTTGTTATGCTTTTGCTTCTCTACTAATCTAATACTATGTTCAAACAGAAAAATAAATTGAGGCAATTTCAATTTAAATTGAGTGGTGTTCTTACAACTCAATTTAGCTTACACAATAGTAATTTGATAGCTGGTTGGCTCATCTCTACGGCAACAACATACCTTTGTTCAGACTGTCAAAATGTGCGTGTTGGTATTAGGCCAATGGAATGGAATTAAAACATAAAACTTTGAGATTTTTGTGTGTTATAAGAAAATGTGTTCAATGTTTTGGTTTAATTTGGAGTTTGCCATCCATGCGTAACTGACGTTTAAATCTACTCAATAAACATACTTTACAAGGTTGCATTTGCGGTTTGAAACGATTTATTACGCATTTTTTTTTAAATTGGCAATTTATTTTTACAATTTATTATATGATAAATTGCGTAAGAAATTGCCCAAATGGTATAAATTGCCAATTTGGTGTGTTTGTACCTAGTATAACATTTATTTATTATTCCGTTTGTTTAGATTGCATTTGAAAAACAGAAGAAATTAAAACCATATGATTGTTTAGCCATGATATGGACAGTTTTATTATTCACCTACTACCATTTTTCATGGAACTTTAGTTTAGAATGCCGAGTGTTTAAAAATAAGTCTTTCAAATTGGTTTGTGTGGAGTGTTTAATGCAATGCTCATTTTAAGCAGCGGAGGTGGAACGGGAAAGATGAAGAAGAAAATGGGGAAGATGAAAGAGTAGAAGATGGATTGTAAGAAGGAAAGGTTGACGAAGGGATGAAGAGGGAGTGATAGTATTAGTTTCGATGAATCGTTTATAAAATTCATTTGCTGCAGTTGTTGCTTTAGGCTGACGGCAGAGTGCTCGCTATAAGCCATGGCTCAACTATATGGTTGGCTCATCTCATCAGCTGATTTCATTTTTTTCATTTCACTGGAGAAGGGATTGTCAAAGGAAGATGGCAAACTCAAAATTTAGCCAACACATTGACAACATTTTCTTACAAACACACAAAAACTGCTAAGTTTTATGTTTTCATTCCATTCCATTCGCTTACACCAACACGTAGATTTTGACATTGGACAAAGGTATTGTTGTGCTGTAGAGATGAGCCAACCATATAGTTGAGCCATGCTATAAGCTATGCTAGGCGGGAAGCAATTTTTATTTTTATATATTCGTTTTATTGAGAAATTTTTTATTAATATGTATTTTTGATACTTCCATGATTTAGAATGAAATTTAATGCTTAAAAACGCCTTCCGTCCCAATTCCCTGTTTAACTAGAAGTCATAAGAAATAGATATTGTAACGAATTTACTGAAACTCTGCTTATTTGCAGCCTTCTGCTTACCTTCGTATCGCTTAATTGTTGAATAAAACACTCCAATATACTGTATTACAAAATGGTCTTTATTAGACTACTTTGAAAGTGCTTCGCAATTAAACTTCACTTCTCAACTGATAGCGTGCTTAAATCAAACGGATTACGGACTACTCAGCTTCTGCTGCTTTTATACTCTCTGCTGCTTAATTCGCATATTTCCACTACAGTCTAGACGTTTCGCCTGCTAGAGCTGCTGTACATATCTCCTACTTAGTAATTAGCTATATACATGTATATTTGTAGCTAATGCGTTTCTCATAGTCATATGAGTGCATATGTGTGTGTAGCAACTCTGCGCTGATGACTACAAGTGTGTGCGCGTAATATCTCTTCGTGCCTTATATATATGGGTGTAAATGACGATTGATCAATACATATATAATACTTCTATATCAATACCTTCCTATCTTCCTAATGTGCAAATTTTCTGTCAATCATTATTTGCTGAAACTGTGCAAATGGATGTTCTGCGCATGCGCGGGCTTTGTTAGTGTTAGTGAATTGTAGTAGCGTGTGTAAAAAAAGTATTAAAGGGGTAACAACGGGTCACTATCCCCTTTATCCAACTTCTGCATACTAATTGTTATAAAATCTCAGTTTAGTCGATTAAACAATGAAAAGGCCAACAATACAATACATGGCTTGATGTATTTATTATTTAAGCATGGGCTGCAGCCATACAAAGTACATTATTTACCTAAATAGTAAAAAAAACAAGGCGAAGAATTCATATTTTTGAAATGAAAAAAATTCAAATATACATGTATAAAAATATACTTATACATACATCCCAAAACGTTGCTTTTTAAAAATAATTTAAAGTGAATTAGCTTGAACAAATGATATATAAACGTTTTCAAAATTTTATTTGAGTTTTTTAATGAAGTAAATTTTTGATGAAGTAAACAAATATGAGTACTGGGCTGGCTGCTATTGGTGTTGAAATAATGTTAATTTTGTAAATTTTACTTATAACAGCTGAAAATCTTACGACCGCTAACTAGATTTGTTTTCAATTTATGCCATTCGTGGCGCCTACGCATATTTTGTAACTGTTAATTCTGTGCATGAGGAATTCGAGTTGTCATTTGGTATTATTTGCTTTTTTTTGTCGCTTTTTGGTAACTAAGGGCTCATATACATACGTATATCTGCGCACTCAGCACAAATCGGTAATGCTATACTGTATACTGGAGTTCTTAAAACAATAAAAAATTTTATAATACTTATGGAAAACAAAAGCTTACTTTTTCATTTGGAGAACGAAATAGCCTAATGTACAATATTGATAGAAGCAAGACGGCTTGTTGAAATATACATATATTAAAGCCCCTCTTTTACAAAAATTTAACGACAGCCTTCAGATTTTATCTCCTTCTCTCGTTGTATATCTGTACTGTAATGTTTGACAGGCTGCACAGTTCAGTAATAGTGATATAGAAGTATTACATATATGCGATTGATGTGTTTATGTACACAGTATGGCTCGCTTCATTGTTTTTGTGTTGGGAGTTTATTACTAGTGATGGTAATATTCGTCACAATATGTATAGCAAAGCAGTAGTGACTGGAATACTGTTGTGCAAGTGACTAACTTTGGAGCGTTGGTTAATGTCCGAAAATATATCTAGATCAACTGGTTATATTTAACGGTAATTTAGGGAAAGAAATTTTTAGGAAAACCGGCTCTTGAAGCGTTTTTCAGGTCAATATTTCATTTCACCTGATCCACAAATAGCATGCAAGTATATTGTCGAATGGACCTAATCCCCAATGGTCGGCATGTAAAGATGTTTAGCTAAGCGAGGCTCATCTTTATTGTGTTTTGGCTTAAGTGTTGATTCTATTACCATATCTAAAATACGTACCTTAATTCCGTCTCACAAAACCGAGCGAAAACAACCGACTCACGACCGAATTCTGACCATACATAGTCCCGACAAGTTAAAATTTGGATAGAAAGTATCGCTAATATGAATAATATTATAAAAAATTTGCTCAACTTTAAAAAGAATCAAGGCAGCTTCAAACCAAGAAAAAAAGAAAGAAGCATTTACATTGGAAAGTGCATATATTGAATGAATCGAATTTAAGGGACTTATTCGCAAGAGTGTCCCCACATGACACCAACCATATTTTTCAATTGTAATGTGGAACCAAAGCCTCTAACCCCCCTCTCACTATGGTCCACCCCTTTTGAAACTGCAAGTTTCCTTGGACTTCCGTTAGAGGACATTGATGACAATTTGTGATCGGTCGCATATTGGATGTGGCGCAGCACGGTTACAACAACAATAACAGCGGCGTATTCGTATAAAAAGACCTTGTGAATTGCTTACATGATTCAATAATACACACACTGCTACATATGTACCCTTAAATGTTTAAACAATGGGTCTAACTAATATTGATGAGAAGTTTTCTGCCTCTGAAGATGTGCATATACATTAGGGTGTGTACACACTTTCCATGCATGCAATTTCCTGTAGAACTCAAATCGGCTAGCAACGTTATAACATAATGATATTTGACTCACCCTAATGAATTCTCTCACTAAATATGTACATAAATTTATATCATAAACAACACCCACATAGCATTTACTTATCTTTTTATCTTCCCTCTTTTTTAGTTTTTCTTTGCCACTGAAATGAATTACTTTTGCTCTGACATTTATGTACACACAAACAATGATTCATCACAGATAAATTTTAACAATGAATTGTAATTAAAGAAAAAATAACAGATGAAAAAAGAAACGGACTCCGAGATAATTTATAAAATTTATAGTTATGGAAATTTACCACTCTATAGATCTATGAATAAGGTACTAAAATTTTTTGAAAAAGTAACTTAAACAAATTGAATTAACACACAAAAAAAATTTGGTGTCAAAACCGCACTTTGTGGTGTTTTTTTATATAAAAATAGTGTGAATTTCATCGCCAAGATTTAAATGTTTATAAAAACTTAAAAAAACTGGACGTCGGCCGCGACTTGATGCCAGGACGTTCGGTATGAAGAGGCACCACGCTACTACCACACCACAGCGCGTTTCAAATATGCTAGTTTTCAAACGAGCAACAACGTTGACAGCAAAAGTAGTTTTGATAACCCTCCGAAAAGTCTTGACTTATATTAAAGAGTGTTGGCTTTCCAAAAAAGGCGCGCCATCGATTTTTTTGAGTCAACTGGTGCCAATCGGTCACACCAAGGGAATTTAAATCGTTTCCCTACTGGGCCTTCCAGCGGAGTGGAAGCCGCCCTCTTCTTCTGCTTTCATATGCGGGTACTGTTAAAAATACTTTTTTAGCTGGAGCATCAACTTTGTTTCGCATAACATGTCCAAGCCTCCTAGCCGCTGCGTTTTAATTCGCTGAACAATGTTGATGTCTGCGTAAAGTTCTTACAGCTCATCATTAAATTTTCTACGGTACTCAACGTTGCCAACGCGTAGAGGTCCGTAAATCTTGCGAAGAACTTTTTTCTCGAACATACCAGAGCCGCTCATCTGATGTTCTCATAATCCATGTTTCTGCACATATAGCAAGACCGGGACGATAAGTACTTGTAGAGCATGATTTTCGTTTGCCGAGAAAGAACTTTACGTTTTAATTGCCTGTCATTTTATTGGTAATTATTTATTGGCAAAAGCGATACGTAAAATCATAAGAATTTTTAAAATTTCCTTCCGTGCGCGTCTTAATAGACAGTAACAAAAGCGAAATTAATTAAACAAAAACATGAAAGTGTGAAAGCGTTAACTAAACGAGTATATTGTGTACAGCTTGTCAGCTGTAAGGAAAGAATAAAATAGCAAAGCTCTGTTCGGCGAATGTGTGTATTTCAACGTTTAAAAATTAATGGCGCAATTGTCGATAAATTTATCTTCGTCATAAAATATATGCCCTTTGCCTATTTTTTTTATACTCAGCTGAGCAGAGCTCACAGAGTATATTAACTTTGTTCGCATAACGGCAATCCGTAACGGCATAAACTAATCGAGATAGATATAGACTTCTATATATCAAAATGATCTGGGCGAAAAAAGAAATTCATTTAGCCATGTCGACGTCCGGACGGCTCCGTCCGTAAACACGATAACTTGAGTAAATCTTGAGGTATCTTGATGAAATTTGTGTATGAAATTTGGACGTGGGTTCCTGGTCGCTCATCTCAGATCGCTATTTAAAATGAACGAGATCGGACTGCAACCACGTCAATTTTCGATATCGAAAATTTCGAAAAACAGAAAATATGCGATAATTCATTACCAAAGATAAAAAGATAAAAAAGGGATACAACATGGTAATTGGATTGGTTTATTGACGCAAAATATAACTTAAGAAAAAAACTTTGGAAAATGGGTGTGACACCTACCATATTAACTAGAAGATAATGAAAAAGTTATGCAGGCGCGAAATCAACAGCCCTTGGAATCTTGGCAGGAATACTGTTCATGGTATTACATATATAAATAAATTAGCGGTACCTAACAGATAATGTTCTGGGTCACCCTGGTCCACATTTTGGTCGATATCTCGAAAACGCCTTCACATATACAACTAAGGGTCACTCCATTTTAGAACCCTCATTAATACCTTTCATTGATACCCATATTGTACAAACACATTCTAGAGTCACCCCTGGTCCACCTTTATGGCGATATCCCGAAATGGCGTCCACCTATAGAACTATGGCCCACTCCCTTTTAAAATGCTCTTAATACCTTCCATTTGATACCCATGTCATACAAAAACATTCCAGGGTTTCCCCTTTCATTTCATTTCATTTTCCTAAATGGTGATTTTCCCTTATTTTGTCTCCAAAGCTCTCAGCTGAGTATGTAATGTTCGGTTACACCCGAACTTAGCCTTCCTTACTTGTTTATTTTTTATTTCTGAACTACTTAGTTTTGCTGGTATATTTTTTGTGTACAACAATGTAAAACAATGACTCTGATTGAGAAAGAGTAAAATGATATATTGCCATGCTCAGAGTTGGGCAGGATTTATTCGGATGATAAATATAAAAAGAAACATTTTTTGCCGGTTTTTTTTAAAATAGTCGATAATTTTTGTTTAATTTCAAGAAATTTTATGCGGGTGATGAATGGATTATTTTGTACCTATCTACACACATACAAAATATATGTTGTTATATGTCCATAATTGATAAGCTATAGGTGTTTTTTTTGATAAAAAAATTCAATAAAAAATTTATTCAAAATTAAGTAAATTTTTCAAAATTAGTTTAGGAATAATTTATTCATGAATAAATTTTGTTTCAATAATTTTTTACCATTAAATTTCATTCAAAGTACTATATACATAAAACTTTATTGGAATAATGCCAAACTCTGGCTATATTCGAATATATACATATTTATGGTGCATTCCACGCGTCTTTGTCCACGCCTTTCCTTTTTATTTCTACCAGACGGATTGGGACGTCTATCGTCGATTCAGCAAGTGTTGCACCCTGCTTTGCCAACACATTGGTCTTTTTGTTACCTTCTATTCCTTTATGACGGGGAACCCAGTAAATATGTATGGTTCGGCCTGAGCGAAGTTTTTCCACTGCTTCTTTGCATTTCCAAACACTTCTTGATGAAGTACTGTATGAGATTATTGCTTTAATCGCCGCCTGACTATCAATATGTATATATATTGAACTGACTGCAGCTTAAGCATGCTTCCTCCAGAATTTCTGCTGCTTTCTTCACGGCTATATTTTCCGCTAGAAAGACTCTACACTAATCTTTAGGATATTCTTATTCCTTAATCGAACAGTAAACAGCAGACCCGATACCCTCCGTAAACTTGGAGCCATCGGTTTACACGTGAATAGTATGCTCTATCATTTCTGCACCTTGGCGCCAGCCCTCCGGCTCAACAGAACTCTTCCGAAGCTAAGGCACGGCACCATATATTCCGTTTGCCCGATATTAGATGGCGCTATCATACGTTCTGAACTCAAGCTGCCCCGAGGCCTTAAGCCTTGTTGCAGTGGCTAACGCGATAGGTCTGCAGATGGGATGTGTAGAATGGCATGCAATGCTGCTGTTTGATGTAGTTTTTAGGGCTCCCGTTATGCTAATCATTTATAATGTGCATACCCTCTCTAGTTGTTTGGTATACGTACGTTTTCGGTGGCTGTTCACTAAACATGGACCCCATAGTAAAGTATGGGTTTGAAAATTGCCCTAAATACCCAGTGAGAGAGTGCATCCTAGCATCCTGTTGCATGCATACACTGCCGCGGAGGCTTCGTTCGCTCTCTCGCACATGGAGTTTCCACGACAGCTTACTATCTAAGATGACTCATAGATATTTTGTGCTACATTTTTCTTGTGGGTTACACCTCCAGCTAGGCTTTTCCAAATAGGAACCTTATATTTGCTCGTAAATAATACTACATATATGGGGTTTTCCGCTTTGGCGGTTAACCTAACTCCAGTTGCGCAGGCATGTACATCCCGAAGTGCCTGATCCATCAGAGAGTTCTCCAAATTATACCAACAATTTTTTCAAAAGTCAATAAAAATTAATCATTTCAAAAAGTAAAAAAAAACCTATTTCCTTCAAGAGTAATAAATGAAAAGTGGGAAAAATCGTCCGAAAATAGTACCACAAATATTTTCTTTTTGCAAAAACATCGAAAAAAATTAACATTTTTAAAAAATTTATAAAAAGGAGCTTTTCAAAAAATTCTATTAACTCTTTTGAGTAGTTTTTTTTATTAGTTCAAGTCTCTCTGAGAGAGGAAAGTAAAAAAGTTTTTAAAAGTAACGCACACAGCACAATTACAATCACATCCCTCCTAAAAGTCAAAAAAATACTGCGAAATTACGCCCAATTTTTACAGTTAATAATAACATTATAACCGTAATAGAAACTTTCCAGTAATACCAATTTCGTATTCTTTCGTTTAATTAAAACCAAAGTGTTATGTAAATCACTTATTACGGCCCTATTTCTTACTACATGTATGAATAATAATAAGGTTGTATTTAATTAATTTTCTGTTGTGCAGTCACATAACATCGAAGCAACAACACGCAATTCTGTTATGCCAACACGACGACCTTGACTTTTATCTCAATGAAAGCGAATGAAACAATTTTATACATAAACAAGTGCACATGCACACATACAAATATCATACACACATATGTACAAACCATACATCTACGACAAACACATACACCCGTTATCAGGCATCACTTAGTTGTTTTGTTTGTGTAATCGTATATAAAGCTGTTCGTCATCTCAATAGCCACTGCATTTGGTCAATGAACTGCAGCGCTGCTGTGGACGTTGGCGTTGCTCATTTTCTTTACAAATTTCACTCATATTCCTATACATATATGTACAAATGTAGTATACATCAATGACAGAGGAATACTTTACAGCTCCATTCCCGTTAATTAAATGTGGCTTTAAAAGCGTTGACCTATGCAAGCTCATCGAGTGCATGCTCCCAGCTAATTTGTAGTGGCGTGTTCTCGCACGTGCGAGTGCATTAAGTCGGTTCTGGTTGTGTGGTGATTTTAAGAGCGACGAAGTTTCTTTAAGAACTTTTATGTGCTTCTATTAAAGTTAATTTTTCAAATTTTTTTTAAATGTTGATTTATAATTCAATCGATTAATTGGTAATCTGATTGCATAACTAGCCCGACTAATGTAATAAATTTAATTCTATAAAACCACAGTTTTAATTTTTAGTGCGAAATTTAATATCCATTGACTGGATTGCGATAATACACTTAAGTTATGTCTTTAGGATATTTCATAAGGCAATTGAGAATTTCAAGCGAATTCAAAGGATCATAAAAGGAACGAAAAAATCTATTTATAGCATCAGTCATTTAAGGTTTAGGAGAGTTTTGCGGGTGCGGTCAGTCCTTTGCCGGATACGAACGCAGTGCACTCCTGTACTAGCACTCCTTACTAACTGCCGCCGGATTGACTTCGAACCTTTGAATTTTAGTCGCCTTTTATGACAAGTATGCCGTAGCCTTACCGCGGGTATAATCTAGCTGCTGGGTTCTTCTCTCCTCATTTTAATGCTACTATATATGCAATTGCTGTTCTTGTTATTATTCTCTTGTTCCCCAAATTTTCCGCCAGCGGCCGCCGTGGTGTGATGGTAGCGTGCTCCGCCTACTACATCGAAGATCTTGGGTACCCGCCCCGAGCAAAGCAACATCAAAATTTTAGAAACAAGTGTTTGGAAACCACTTCGGGTGTATTTCTGCAATGAAAAGCTTCTCAGTGAAAACTCATCTGCCTTGTCATGTGCCTTCGCGCCTTACATTTATTTATTTATTTTTTCTACCTCGCGGGATTCCCACCTGCCACATTCAAAAATTATTACAATAATAAAAAGAACGGAATGAATTTTTGGCACTTGAATTCCTTTTAAATATCTTTTAAACAACTTTGACCAAAAATATAACAAATATAAAAGCGAATGATGCTCTCAAAAGTAAACTGGAAGACCGCACATTTTGATCCGGCGGTCCAAAATGATGATTTTCAAAAGAATTCATACGAATCCAATCCAAGTATTTACTAACTTCTACAAAATGTGTTGGCCCTGGTTTGGAGCAGTTTCCACTTAAAACATCTATGCCATACAATAGACCTCCGCAAAATAGAGGCCCGCCCGAATCGCCCTGACAACCACCACGAACTCTGCCTACTGGATCGCCAGCACAAAACATCTTCTCGATCTCCATACCCAGATGTTTATTGCACACATTTTGGGCAAATACAACCAAATCAACATATTGTATAACATCCGCTATTTCTGCGTTCTGTATATGTGCGAAAATAACAAAAAAGGAAAAATATAAAACTTTATTGTGCATCTGGTATGATTTTGTTAAAATCATTCTTACGTGTCCGAGTTTTCCCCAACCTACATGGAGGCATGTGATACGTGGTTCCACATACGGTGCAGTTGCAAGCTCGATGCGTTGCGCTGTTTGATTATCTTCAATAATTTTCTCACTTAAATGTAAGAGCCCAATATCGTGTGGAGAGTCGATGCGGTGGTAATTGAACTGCGGATGTGGCAAGATGTCTTTAACTTGTACGATTTGTGTGCTTTTAACTCGCTTTGTGCGTACTGGAGTTCCGGCAATAACGATAATGTCCTTTGCTTGCTTTCTATACGCGGAAGTCAAACGGAATGAATGAACACAAAACATGTCATAGCCAGGTCTCATACATACTTTTGTAGGCAGTGAGCTGCTGTCAATATGGTTTGTGGTGCGATTATACTGCCCGTGCAAAAGTGACCTGTACCAAATTTTCGTTCAAAATATCGCGAATATGCTATTGACACTGCATATTTGGCATGCGTTTGTACTTTTGGTACATATCCACCAGCTATACGGAATGCTCCATCGCTGTTATTATTAAGATCGGATGCAAGTTTGGCATAATATCCATGCCACATGAGCGTCAAGAGTACAAAAGTTTTCTGAAACATTCTTGCGATATAAAAGTTTAAATAAAATAAGCGTGAAGATATAGAGAAATTAGGATTTTGACTAAATCTTAATTATTATGATTGTTTAGACATGTGATGTCATTTAGACGAAGGATGTTTTGTCTACTGCAGCTAAATATTGAAATGTTTATGTTAAGTTTATTTTAATGCCTCAGATTTTTTAAATTTTTTGTATTTGTATCTAGCACAAACATTCTACATTCTGCACTCAGTCAGTTTATGTGAGGTCATCTGGGACCGGCCAGTACAACCTGTCTTTCTAGGTATCGTAACGAATTTGGGAAACTGTTGATTTTTTTGCAGCTTCTGTTAACGTTCGATGCTCTGAACTGTTGAATAAATAACTAAAATATTCAGTATTGCAAAATATCCTTTATTTACAACTTTACTGTAGTAGTAGTACTTCACAATTACAACACCCGCATTCTTCACTTATAGCGTGTTAAAATCAAACTGACTCATTATTTCTCACATTGCGCTGCTTTTATACTCTCTGTTGCCTCGTTCGCTGATTTCTCCTAAGGTCTAGACTTTTCGCGAACAGCTGCTTATTTATGTCTCCTTTATGTATTTGATATTCACGTTTGACTTCTAGTTATATGCGTGTGTTTGTATGAGTAATATAAAGCGCCAAATACACGACACGAACATTTCCGCGAACATTCCGCAATCTTGTTCGCAGCTTTGGCCATACACCATACGAACTTTTGGCCGAACATTAGTTCTCTTTCAGACAGCGATGAATACGGACAACAATTGTGCTGCAGCAATATTGCTCGCTGTGGCAATTAAGCGTAAAAAAAGGGAGAAGATCGCAAAAAAAGAATTTGGTGCAAAGAATGGTTTAAAAAACGAGCAGTTCTTGGACAAAGTGAGCTTATTAAAGAACTGGAATTCACGTCACAAAATGATTTTAAAAATTACGTTCGTATGAGCAAGGCAACATTTGACCAACTTTTACAAAAAGTTTTTGCCACTCATAACGAAACGGGATACAATAATGAGAGAAGCGATTCCCCTTCATCACCCGCCTTGCTTTAACTTTGCGCTTTCTAGCTAGTGGCAATAGCTTTGAAGACTTAAAATTTTTGACAGCAATTGCGCCCCAAACGATTGGGAAAATAGTTACAGAGACTTGTGATGCCATAATAAGTCAATTGAAAGATTAAAGTCGCATAATCATTATTCTTTTTAATTCTATTACAATAATCTTTGCTTTTTACTTGCCACAATGATGGCAAATATTTATACATTTCAATAAATTCACTCAGAAATTTTTTATTGTCCATTTTACTTTTCCGCGCACGTCTGTTCCGTTCAGAAACTACTACGATTATGAGCTATTTCGCCATACACGCACGAACAGTTCGCGCAAATGTTCGCCAAAAATTAAAATATTTTGATTTTTGGCGAACATTTGCGCGAACTGGCAAACACCACCATACACGACAAAAAAGGTCGCAGAAACATGACATAACGGGAATGTTCGCGGAAATGTTCGTGTCGTGTATTTGGCGCTAGAATTCTGCTCCTAGCTGCTGCCTACGTGTATATATGTGTAGCTGCTTGCTTTAATGTTGTTGTCCAATTATTTATCACAGTGATGTATCGAAATGCTAATATTCGCCACAATACTTCACACCAAATTAACCAAGAGGACAAGTTTTAAAGGAAGAATAGATATGCTTTTGTTGCAAAATATTCTACTAAAAATGAGTTTTAACGGTAAAACTTATGGTATATCACGTAATCTAAAATTTTTTTATTTACAGAAAAGAAGCGTTCCCATATATGTGAGTCATATATGTATATGAGAGAGTATTCAGTTAGCTTGGCTTGGTGGTGGTAAACAAACAAATTGGTGTAGAGTGGTAAAATACTTAACAATATATATCATGCTTCAAAGAAATACTAATGCCAAAATACCAAAATATAAAAAAAGCAACTGAAACCAGAAACTAAGATCAAGCTCTACAAGGTTATGGCAAAGCGAAAATCTTGTTCTGATTTCGATTAACTGACATCTTGTTGTACCAAGTCGTTGTATGGAAAATAATCAAGAAGAAGCTATCAGCTGTTGGGACAACAACACCTGGTACGGCATTCGCTTTGCCAGATACCAAACCAAACAAATATAAACCTCAAGTAAAACACTTTGAATAGAATAGGGTTGCAGAGAAATATAAGAAACAAAACCAATAAATCAATAAGCTCAACCTTAAAAAAAAATAACAAACAAAACCTATGAAATAAAAGAGGCAAACAAAGAAAAAAGTAGACAAAAATGCCAAAGCAAACACTAATGAATTGAAGAACCAAAGAAAGCAAAAAAACGAAACTGCCAAAGCAAAAAAATCAAATAAATTTAATACAGCAAACCAATCAAACAAAGCAAAGTTATTAAAATAAACATAACAAACATAATACAACAAATTGATCAAACAAAGCTGTTAAAATAAAAAAATAAAAATGTAAGGCACGATAACCTCCGAAGAGATTTTAGGCCGAGCTTCCCTTCCAATTTGCGTCGTGCCCCTCTTGATTTTTTCCTACAAATTGGCGGGGCGGGATCTACTTGTATAATGCCGACACCGAACGGCATCTGCGAGGGGATGAGTTTTCCCTGAGAGCTTTTCATGGCAGAAATACAGTCGGAGTGCTCGCCAAACACTGCCAAGGGGCGACACCACTTACAAAAATTTTCTACTAATTGAAAAAACTTGTTTCTAAAATTGATTTTGCTTTACGCGGGGCGTGAACCCAGGATCTTCGGTGATGGCGGAGCACGCTACCATCACATCACGGCGGCCGTCAAGTTTAGCAAAGCAAATAAGATAAACAGAAAAAAAAATTACGAAAGAAATAGAACAACAGTAAAAACAAAACCACAGAAACAAATCAAAGAAAACAAACCAAACAAGCAGAACACAACAAAATAAACAATTCAAAAAGAATAAGGAGAGCAGACAATAAAGAAACAGCAAAAACAGGGAAAGCAGGCGATTAAACAGAAAGACACAACTAAAGGAACAAATCAAAGAAAACAAAATAAAACAAACAGAAACAAGTAAGGAAGTCTAACTTCGGACGAAACCGAACATTACATACCCTGCTGTACACTTGAAATGATTTTGTTGTTTGTTTTGTGTGCTTAATAATGTTACAAGCCTGCGCAATAGTACATATATATATCGTTCTGTTCCGAACTAATTTTTCTTCGAGTTATGGCTCCCGAAACATAGAAAATTGCTTAGTCATAATAGGGGCGTTGGCATGTCCATTTTTTAAAATTTGAAGTTGTTCCTATTTATTGTTATAAATCCACTTGGGAAATGAAATACCATTTATAAAAGCTCTTTTTTGCAAAAATATTGCTTATTTTATTCGTCCACGACCCTTTTAAAAATCTTTTATATAAAAGTGGGCGTGATCCTTAACCGATTTCGTTAATTTTTCTGCAAAGAATTCCTCATAGTAAAGGCAACCTCTCTGCCTAATTTTGTTACGATAGGTTTAACAATTTTTGATTTATGATTAATAATATTTGTGGTATGATGGTAGCGTGCTCCGCCTATCACACCGTATGCCCTCGGTTCGCACCCCGGGCAAAGCAACATCAAAATTTTAGAAATAAGGTTTTTCAATTAGAAGAAAATTTTTCTAAGCGGGGTCGCCCCTCCGCAGTGTTTGGCAAGCGCTCCGGGTGTATTTCTGCCATGAAAAGCTGTCAGTGAAAACTCATCTGCCTTGCAGATGCCGTTCGGAGTCGGCATAAAACATGTAGGTCCCGTCCGACCAATTTGTAGGGAAAATCAAGAGGAGCGCGACGCAAATTGGAAGAGAAGCTCGGCCTTAGATCTCTTCGGAGGTTATCGCGCCTTACATTTTTTTTTATTTATAAAATTGATTTTACATTTAAAAAAGTTTTTTCAGATTTTTATCAAGAGTCTCAATATCAGGCCACACGTCAAATTTCAACATCCTATGTGTATTATTTACTAAATAATCAGGTTTTTTGTGTTTTCCAAAATGTTATTTATATAAAAAGTGGGCGTGGTTATCATCCGATTTCGCTCATTTTCAATACCAATCTATTCTGTTTTTTTTATCATAAGAATTAATTTTAATCCAATCCAAATACTTGCTGACTTCTGTAAAATGTGTAGGATATGATGCCGAGCAATTCATATTAATAACGTCTATGCCATATAAGAGACCTCTACAAATTAACGGTCCTCCTGAATCGCTCTCACAGCCAGCACGAATACTCTCATCAGGACTGCCAGCGCAAATGGTTTTGTCTATTTTTACTCCCAAGATTTCATCACATTGCTGGTGGTTTTTTATAAACAAAATAACGTTCAAAAGTTCATTGGAACGTCTGCCTTTCTACAAAAAGTAGGTTCCAATCAGTATTGTTTAGTAGGTAATATTATGTTATGTAAATGAGAGCCTTACTTGCCCTACTCGTCCCCAGCCAACATGAAAACATTGTTCACATGGTCTTGCGAATGATTTTCTAGCAAGGCTTATATGATGTGCTGTTATATAATCTTCTCTGATTCTTCCATGTAAACGTAATAATGCAATATCATCTGCCGATTCTGTGCGTCGGCTATTGTAATGAGAGTGTGCTATTACATCTTTAACTTTGTGTACTTTCAACGCGTTTTTTACGTTTTGGAGTTCCTGCGATTACAACAAGGTTCTTGGCATCTTTCCTGGGTTAAAGTAAAAAAAATTTATATGAATTGGATGTGCTAGAGGAGCACGAAAATTTCATAAAGTAATCTTAAAACATTGCACATTAAAATAAAACAACTACATACTCTACCACGCAATGTGCTGCAGTTAATATTGTTTTCGGCGCGATTATGCTTCCTCCGCAAAAATGGCCTTTACCAAA
Source organism: Eurosta solidaginis (assembly GCA_029619165.1). Lineage (NCBI taxonomy): Eukaryota > Metazoa > Arthropoda > Insecta > Diptera > Tephritidae > Eurosta > Eurosta solidaginis. Next base: position 51,349 of record JARSSU010041120.1, read on the forward strand.
TTTTCTATCATTATTCAGATTAAACGCACGCAAATCCGCAATTGAGACTGTATATTTGGCGATACTTTGAAACTCAGGTACAAAACCACCTGTTATCAAAAACGTATTAGTATTATTGTAGTCCGGCGCGATTTCTAAATAACTTCCGGGGGAAACGAACGTAAAAAGTATGAAAAACTATTGAAATATTCGTGATACTCTGAAATTGGTAGTTAAAATTTAAAACAATTTAATTTGATTAGAGATTTTAATTAGTGATTGGTTGATTTAGTATGATTGATGTTTGAAAGAAAAATCTCGGAAAGACGATTAGAGGATTAAACAATCTCGTTATAGTCGCCAAATATAAGAAATTAAAAAACACTCCAGTATTGCTGAGATATTTCCGAAATTATCCAGATATAGCTTAAAGGTAGTCTTCATATAGTCTAAAAATTATACCCCAAATAATCTCAAATGGTTTTGAAATAGTCCTAAAAAGTTCCTTAAAATTATTCCGAAAATAACACCAAATTAATTTAAAATGATCCCACTATTAAAATTATCCGAAAACAATTCCAAAATCATACAATATAAAAAGCCTATTCGACTGTGGTTCCAGGGATAAAAAAAAACATATGTATATAAAAAGATATCGAGATCCTCTCAACATAGACTTTAAATCAAGAGCAAACTTTTGAAATTTTTTTATTATGTATAGCGACCGACCAAGTCTACCGCTACTTCGGGAATGAAATATGACTTTTATTTATTAAGTTACATAATAACTGTTATGTATCTTTAAAAATATGTTTTTTATTAATTTCAGTTTCTAACCTGTATTAAAAACATCACACTGGCTTCACCCAACAACACAGCACCGCCCGTGCTTTGGCGCGCGCGTCGTAAGATTGGTAAGCGCTTTTGAAAACTCTCTTAACTATTTGAATATATAAAATATTTATATGTATTTAATAAGCTACTAAGGGCATATCGACGACGGATCAGTGAAATATCACTCTATTTCGAAAAAGCATTTCTCAAAATATTTTTCAAAAATGTCCTATCGTAGAGTTCGATTGCCGAACGCCTTATCTATAGATCCAATTGTAATTTTCATAATTTCGGTAACCGCCCAATTGTCAAAATATATTTAATTGATGCTCACAACTTTTGTTTTATTTTTACTCCGCCTTTTGTAGTCTGACAGTGCTACGGCTTCCGCCAAAAGAGCTTATGACTTGAAGAAGTCAATAAATAGCCTACATTCTCTAAATTGTCATCTACTCAGTTTTTTTCTGTAAGGCAAATTTCCTATGCTTGTGACGGTTGAGTGCAGGATCCCTGGTTGCCTTCGTTGCTGATATAGAAATTCTCTATCTAAAAATCTGCCCTTTATAAATGAAACTTCAATATACCCTTTGCTGAGTTAGGACTTTTTTTACTCAATATCAGAGGAAGGGAATGCTTCAACCCACTTATATATATGGCGCATTTAAAGCAATTTTGAGATTAAGTATTATTTAAGATCTAGCCAAGATGGGCTGGGACCTTATCCTGTAGCTCAATTTGAAAAAAAACTTCTATCGATTTCAAAAACAATGTGAGTAGTTTGATAGCTTTCGAATAGAGTTTTGTAATAAGCGCCTTATCTTTCAGTTAGACGTTGCCAATAATTTTTTGTTTTCGTCTTAATGCAAATATATTGCGGACTTATTTCGATCAGTGAACCTAAAAGTATGCAAGAGATTTGGAAAATTTCATTTATCGATGAAAATTTATTTTTCATTAATTCCATTTCGTTCAATCACTTCAAAGCGCCTTTATGATTCTAATAACATTTATTTAATAATCAAATAACAAACGAAACAAAAATGCATAAAAAACGAAATTCATTTATGTCTTTTTACAAACACTTTTGAACGTTGCGGAGCTCTTGAGTACCAGGGACGCGCTGGTTGTGTACTTGGATCTGGTGATTCTGCCTCTAAGCGCCTCAAATCATCGCTCATTTTATCCAATATTTCTTCCAATGCAGAAATGTGTTGGCTAAGTCTAAGTAGAAAAAGAGTGAGTGAGACAAAGGGAGTGAGAAATAGAGTGTGTGGGAGAAGAAGAGTGTGTGTCTATAGTAGAAAAAGTGGTTGAAAGAGAGTGAGTGAATGAAAAACAGAGTGAGTAAAAGAGAAGTACAGGGTGTGTGAGAGTAAATGAAAGCGACATCGCGAGATAATCGAAACTTGGCCATAGGGATTAAATACATACATTTCCACTTGTTCAGCATCACGTTTGTTCCGAACAGTTTCAAAAAAGCTGAATTTTGAATAATTAGAAATTGAATAAATTATAAAATATCCATAACTAAATTAACACTGCATGTAATGTAATTACTTATCAAGTATTTCATTTTTTGGTACTTTTACTTTCCTCTCTGGCTTGGGTGTTGGTGGAAATGGCGGTTCATTATCACTAACCACTTCACGCAGCGGTTCGTCTCGTTTTGATGGTTGTGTTGGCTTAAACAATCCTATTTTGTTAAGCGCCATTCTGACGGCAATCTTTCCTTTATCCCAGTATCTATCAAAGAAATCATGTAATTGTTTATCTGGTTGCATGTCAACTTTTTTTACTTCGCGAAATGTGTCATATATTATGGCGAGGAACATATTCTGCGAATGGGATTTAAAAGCACAAGTAGTTCACAATTAATTAACTAAATTTAAAAAAATACTTACGATAAGTATAAAGGATATAACAATTATGAAGGATAGAAAATAAAGTGGCGCAAATATTGTATTTGCTTTTTCCACGCCGGCATAATCAAAATCAGTTAATACCATACGCATAACGCTCCAAAAAGCAATTGGAAAACTATAAAAATCTGCATGGGCGTGTCCAAAAAGTATCATGCCGAGTATAGCGTATGAGAAGAAGAGTATGAGAAATATGCCGACAAAGTTGAGAAGATCCGTGTAGCACTAAGATTTGATATGCGAAAAGAAATAAATTTAGAGTAAGATTGGTGAAAGCATTATTTTCATTGTACAACAGTCCATTTTTGCGGAAATTCGGAAATTGTGCCTAAAAGTATGCAGATATTTGCTTACAAACAAATAGATTGCTTAATGCGTTTTCTGTAAATCTAACTTGAAAGCTATTTTAGCAGGTATGAAATATGTACTATGTACTTTAGGGCGGGTCGATTTAAAAATCGCTCATTGCTCTGTGAAAATCGTATTCTAGGGATCAAAATAAGAAACTTTGCCGAAGGAACCATACCTCTAAAACGGATTCTGATGTCCCCCCCTTTGGGTCGAACTTTTGGGTAGGGGCAATTTCAAATCTACCTGCCGTGTCTTGTGGTGGCTTAAAAAAAACAACACAAGCAATTTTACGATCTGCAATTGTGTCACAGTGATAATTTCATTTTTTAAAACGGTTGAATAAAAAACCCACACAACTATGTTTACGACATGCAAATGCATCACAGTGATGCCTTGGTTTTAAAAGGGGGTTGTAAAAACGCTAATTTCTAATAATTTTTTTAATTTCTTTTCTATTACTAAGTTAAATTAATTTTTTCATTTACATATGTTCTGACTAAATAAATTTCTAAAGAGAAAAATAAACTCCAAAAAGAAAAAACATAGGCATTTCAAAGTGGGATTTTTCAAAATTTGCCCTACGACCAAAAGGGGGGACATCAGAATTCGTTTTAGAGGTATGGCTCCTTCGGCAAAGTTTCTTATTTTGATCCCTAGAATATGATTTTCACAGAGCAATGGGCGATTTTTTGCCTATCCACAAATCGACCCGGCCTAATGTACTTAAATAGCTATAATCAAAGCGATGTTGCCAAGTCGTGCATACTTCTGGGCAGACTAGATAAAAAATGTTGTATAGTCTTCAAAAAAAGACACTCACCCTCAGAAAAGTCGCCTTCAAACGCAATGCTGTCTTATTAAAGTTGAAAAGTTGAAAAATTTTTATCCAAACTAGAAATGCTAAAACTGCCATTAAATTCATATAATGCCTATTGAACCAACAAATAAAGTCCAAACTATGATATTCTGATTTTTTTTCCAGCGCACCCTTCAAGTAGTAATGTAAATAGACGGGATGAAAAATATTATAAATGAATGAGAGTACGATGAGCTGAAAAGGCATAAGTGATTATTTTATAAAAAGCGTGATATTTATTTAAATAACCAAATACATGACATACAATTAAGATAACTGAATCCACCAGCTTCCAATAGTTAACAATTTTTTTCCAACCTTCCCTTAATGTAGCACGCACTTCCTTAAATATATAGTACACTGAAATTAGGTAAAATATAATGGCCGCCAGTATGATCCAAACACTGCCAGTCCAAAGGGCATATTTTTGTATGACGTTAGCTTGTAATGATATAATAACACCACCGGTGACGGGAACTTCACCTAGTATTCTAAGAAAATGAAAAAAGGTTTATGATTGATTTCTTCTTTTTTTTTAACGCCCAAATGTAAGCAATGATTTTATTAATTGAATATCGACGGATGAGTGAAGGATCATCCTGTCTCTGCTGGCCGTTGAAATACGCGATATTTCCCAAAATGAAACTTGCCTCGGAATTTTTTGTTTTCGAAAGTACATTAACCTACATCCATTTCAAACTGATAAACTTATTTATGGAAAGAGCTCTAAGAGAAGACGCATTTGAAAAAAATTTGAGATTGGATGTTTACATGAAAATTTCTCTATTGGCAGTAAAATGCCTTCTCAATGTAAAAAAAAATCCTAAAGCAGTATCGCAACAATGCAAATCGCCAGCCTAGAAAGAGCGTCTCATTCGACGATGTGGCATGTGTTAACTTACTTGACGTTATTGAAAAGATCCGTATTGCTGTTGAAAACTATAAATTCAAACACCATTAAACGTGTACCACGATCCAACCAATTACGTGCCTCTAATTCTTTGAGTATGATCACAGAGCGCTCAAATTCACGATTCAAATTTTCTAAGAAACCTCCTCCCCAATATGTATGCATTCGTGCGTCAATAGGCATTGTACCTAAATTGTGAGCTGATTTGTATTCGGACCTAAAATAAAGTAACGGAAAACAAAATTACATAACGCAACCTAATAGCATAACTTAACATAAAGATGACGTTGAACAACGAAACGAAGCAAAATATAATCAAGCAAAAGTAATCGTTACATAACGTAACATATCATAACATAACATAAAATAATATAAATAACGTAAAATAATACAACATAATTGACAGACAATAGTTAAGCAATTTTTTTACAGTGAACTGAACATTTCGTAAGGGGAATTCTTATTCAAAGAAATGGCTCACATTGGGTTAAAATATTCCAAAAATATGGTAAATGCAGCTTTGGTAAACTCAGCTCTGTGACCAACTTGATATTAAACTAGAGATATTACGTTTTGGAACTTAATGTGTTACTTCAATAATTAAATATTTTTAAGTTACTTCAAAACTGTTGTGCTCAAAATTCGTTATCAACAACTTACCCTTCATGTTTGCCATCGGTCTTATGACTCCAAATAGTGTACACTGCATAACAAGTATTATTAAAACTTGCCATAAAACCTCTATCCACGCTACAATCTTCTTTCTCTACACGTAGTTGTCGTAAACGCGGTGTGCCCAATAAATAATTCTCATGCAAAATTGTTAGTTCATCTTTGGTGGATTGTGTATTAGTTTGGTTCTTATTTTCGTCTTCGTTCTCTTCGCGATCTGCTTCTTCAGCTTTATGTTCTTCATTTGCTTTCGATGGTTCCAACACTTCTGGCACATAGATCTCTCTTAATTCCCGCCACCATTCATGATTTGTAAGGTGACGTTCGTAGATCATGAAGTGATGTTTTATCGCATGATTGAAATAATACAAATAGTGGTGACGTGATGCAACAGCAACTATGAGCGTATGGCGATACTTGTATTGCATGTGGCTCGACGTACTTTTTATGCAAATATTGACACTTACCCATTGTCGTCACCACGAGAAAGATAACATATAGCAGTATAGACAATAGTGATTTTTTTATATTACTGGCACTGTCGTATTTAATACTTCGTTGAAAGTCCATATCAAATGCTTTTATCAGAATTGCTATAAAAAAGGCAAACAGCTGTTTATTAATATTCGTGGAAGACTAATATTAAAATTTCGTGTGTCAAAATATGTTGGATTTATCACAGAGTTCAAGAAATTTTAAAATTGTTCTCAAGTGAAATATGAAATGAAGTACAGTGTGCTGCTTATAACTAAAATGTATGTACTTCACTTCATTGTGGTACACTATGCTTCACTTATGTAATTATTTCACAAACACGTCAAAGCAAACCAAAATGTTTCTTCGCATCTAGGTATATTACGACTTGGGGTATGACATTCGATTATAATCTGAATTTGGTTTGGCGCAAACCTGTTTTAGGGCTGTGACATCTTCAGTGCCATTTTTCGTTAGTTTTGGCGGAAAATGAATATAAAAAAAAAGAGCCACGAACTTTAAAAAACTCCAGATACAATAATGGTTTCATACTATTTTAAGCTAAATTATACCAGTACTGAGAATAATGTCCGCTTATAAGGCTAAGGGTGCATGTACATACATAAGTAGCAGATCCACGCCAAGCTAGCTCTCACAACTCTCACCACGCTGTTTATGATGATTCAATCCCCAAACCAAATTCTGTATTTAAATTGTTGCCCAGAAATCGCGCCTGGCTATGAGCTTTTGAACAGCAAAGATTTTAGATTGAAACAGTTTCGAAACTTATAGATTTAAATTTAAAGCTAAATCCCAACAAATGCAATTTCCTTGGTTCCGAAGTAACCTTCCTAGGCCATAAATGTACCTCGAAAGGCCTGCTGCCAAATGACTCAAAAATAAAAGCAATTAAAAAGTACACTAAGCCTAAAGACAAAGACGCTGTTAGTCGATTTGTTGCATTTGCAAATTATTATAGGCATTTTATACCAAACCTCGCGTCCCTGGCAGCCCCTTTAAATCGTTTAAATAGGAAAAAGTTGAATTTTTTTGGATATTGCTTGCGAAAATGCTTTCGAATAACTAAGATTTTCATGAATTGACAAAACTTTTAAAAATTAGTCGTGATTTCTCAACAGCTTACTACCATGAAACTGTTTGTACTGTTGAAAAAAATCATAGAGTCTTTACGAATACTTACGTGCATATCTAAATGAAACGTATTCAGATTGGGATACATATTTGAAATACTTCACATTTTTACATAATACTACAAGTAGTTCGGTTTTTGACAAAAATTTACTCCTTTCGAATTAATGTTTGGCAGAAAAATCTGCAATGCCACATGAAAAGGAATAAATTGATCCGATCTATAACGTAGAAAATTACACAAAAGAACTAAAATATAGAATGAAAAAATTTCATAAAATGGCAACAAATTTGATTAATAAACCTAAAATTAGAAATAAAGAATTGTACGATAAAACGGCTAGGCCGTAAGAAATTAATGTTAATGATAGAGTTTTAGTAGAAACAGAACCAAGATGTAAACATAAAAATATATACCAAATTCCCTACATAATAAAGAATATTGATGGACGAAATGTAAGGATTTGTGATGAAATTAATCGAATTGAAAAAACTGTACACAAAAAACGTATCCAAAAAATTTATTAAATTGATAGTTGTTCAAAATTTTATCCTTATAAATTTTACTCAATAATATTTAGATATAAATAGATTTTAAGAACCCACCAATGAAGGTCAAAACAAAAACAAGCTTATTTAATGTTAATTTTTTGAGGAACAGTACATTAGCCCGTATAAGAAAAAATATGTGTTACCTGAAATACTTAATAAATATAAATTTACTTACGTTAAAGCTCACTTCAAACCAAACTTCTAAAATTACCAATATCTTAAAATTAACTTTTTTACATATTTCATTTTCTTTGTAATTTCAATTTTTAATTATCTTTGAAAAAGTTGCACTGTGGTGAGTGAACGAATCCCGGGTTAAGCTACAGTTATGCACCGACGTGTGTAACGTACTTATACGTATGGCGTACGTATGGAAAAAATCGAATACGTTCCGGGCTACATACATACGTACGTGCGTTCAACGTCGGTGAGTTTTCGTTTACATTGCACACTCATAAGATAGGTCGTGTCAGCTGACACGTTTTTTGTACGTACGTTCGTGAGTAACTGCAGCTTTAGAATTGGTTTACGTTACGTTACGTGCAAAACTATGTATCTGGCAACTCCCCTAATATAAAAGTGCAAGATGGAAACCATGCATCAACTAGTGATAATGCACTTGGCATCACTGCATCACTTCATATGAAGGATTCGAATGACGTGGAGAATTCTGTTTGCCTGAATCTCCCGTTATTCATTATTATATCCATCATGAACTTGACCGTTATGCATCAAGTATATAGCAACAAGGGTCAGTTTTAATAATTCAGTTTGAAATAAGCCGGCACGCCATCAACCAACTCGAGTGCGCGGCCATGTAATTTTCTATTACAGAAAAAACCAGAAGAATTCAAATACGAAAATAAATATAAACGTTTGCTTATTTAATTTGCTTGTCATTTCGTCCGGCGTGCAGTGTGTGTGGGTAAAGTTACCCAAAAATAATTATACGATCGTTGAATTTAATAAGTGAATGCTACGACGTTTTGTAGGGTAAGTTTGTTATCATTTATAAAGAAAATAAGGTTCCTACCAGGACTACTTAGGTTTCTTTGATAAAACGATAGCTTTTAATTTGGAATTGAGGAAAAGTGAAGTTCTATGGAGTGATAAAGTGAAAAAAATGCATACAATAATTAATTATGAAATACGATTTTTTTATTTACCTCAAAGAGCTAGAAATACCCTATAGATAATGCATTATCTGGATCAAAAGTTTATAATTTGGGGATTATTTTCAGACTATCTTTGGACCATTTCGAGATTGTTTTCAGGATGTTTTCGGAACTATTTCGTGATGATTTCGGGATCCTTCCAGATTATTTCCAGATAGTTCCTTTATTGTTCTCATATTCCTTTTGAGACTCTTTCGGAATAATTTATAAATCGTTTGCGAGATTATTGCCGAATCCTACCGAGGTATTATCAGTGTTGTTTCCATTCCGTTTTCGTATTATATTTGATATTATATTGGTAATATTTTGAAAACACTCAGATGTAAAAAAATGTACAACCAGTAAGGCAATTCACAAGGTCTCCTATTTGCCGTATGTTGTATGCTTTAATAAAATTTTATATTTGAAGTCATGGAAACAACTCAAATCTTAAAGTTTAACATGAATACGACACACTTTTGTGAATTGCTTATGTATAAAGTAAACAAGTAAAAACTTTATTTTAAATTTTGATTTAGTGAAAATTTAACGTATTTTTTACATTGCTATATTTTACGTTATTTTTAAACATATACTGAGTTCACTACGAGCGACTGAATTGTTAATCCAAAATTTTTTTCATCTTTTGCCTTTGTCAGCCCACATTTCCACTCTCTAGTCAGCTGTTTGCTATTTTTTTATATCAGGTGTTGTATCTATATTTCCTTCCTCTCGTTTTTTATTTCTGTTTTTATCATACATTTGTGCTTTTTACCGGCGTTTTTACACTTTTTAAATATTTCACTCAAAACTTCGCTAGTCAATTGCTGCTCAAATTAACATTTAAAGAGTGAAAGCTTTGAAATGAGTGCAGCTTTACAATAACAAGCTGGTAGCCATTGAAAGCTTTTCAACACTGAAGCACATATTCATAAACGTGTAAAGTAAGAAACTTAAGCTGGAGACATTGGTGCTTTATCGGTAACCGTATCGGTAACCTTTTAACAGCTGATTCGACCAACCTTATGGGAATAAATGCAATCGATTATTGGTGCCGCTAAGGTCGTAACCGTATCGTAGCCAACCAATTGGGTTTTGGTTTACCGTCGTAACGATAAACAGCTGATTACGTTAGGGATACGGTTACAGCGATACGACATACGGCACCAATGACTCCAGCTTTAGATATCAGTGCTCATATACAGTACTGTTCAAAACATATGCAACTCTAGGAAAATACTTATGATTCGAAGAAGAAGAAAACACAAACTGGAGAGAAAATTCGCTGGAAGATTGATGATGCAAGGGGCGATTTTTAACCAGCGAGTGTCATACGAAATGTTAATTTTAAGATTTCTGAAAGAAATGAAGAAGGGATAAAATTAGTACTTCCATGATCGCCAAGTGGCAATGTTTTTTATAATTGCAGCTTTTTGTTGTTTAATGCTCATTACTGTGATACATTTTTTCTTCATCAATTTTTTTTAAAGAGAAGATCTATGAATAAAGTGTGTCATCGATATTAAAAGATATTATTTCGAAATTTGAAAAAAATCTCAAGAAAGGAAAAATGTTCATACCATTTAGAAATTATTCTTGATTGACAGTTTTTTATTCTCATAAGACATATAATAAATTATTCAATTAAGAAAATATATATCATATTAACGAAAATTAAAAAAATTTATAATTATTTAAAACTTTAGTTGAAGAAAAAAAATGTATTAACTTTATGAGAGTTAAAAAAAGAAGAAAAAATACATTAAATTTATACAAATCTGTGCCCCTTTAACACCGCTGGAAAAATCCATTTGGAACTGAAAATTTAAACTTGTCACCGGGCCGGGTCATGATTGCTTGCAATCATTGCCTATTGGCTCTTTCGCATGATTTTGCTATGAGAGAGAGATTATTTCGAAACGGCCGGTTCAACCTAGCCAAACATAACCTTCACAAGGTACAATTAAAAATTGGCAACACCATTTAAAACACACACCATATGTAAACAATTAGTGAGAAATTGAATATAAATATGGATATGTAACTGAAGTCAAAAAAAAAGCTAAAATAAATGAACGAAACAATGAAGGACAACTAAACGACCAAGAGAGCAGAGACACAAGCAAAGGAGTTCATTAAACGGCAACATAGACGAGAAACAGATGCGATGGCCAAGTGAACCAAACTGTAAAGAAAATAAAAAAGTAAAAATCAAACAATATATATCTTTACATATTACATTTATACAGATGTACCTACATACATATATGTATAAGTATACGTCCATATATTTTTACATGTTGAGTAGAAGTATACGATAAGGAAACAGCTAAAAAGAGCATTTCAAAAGAAATAAAAAATTTATTAAAAGATAAAAATTGTGTATGTAAAAAATATTGTTTATGGCGCTGCAGCGAATTCGCTTTAACTTCAACTGTTGCTTAACTGGAAAAAAAATCAACTGAGAGCCTTTACTCTCACTTCCATACTTAACTCATCCCCTTTAGCACGAAGCAAATGCTCTTACGATTTGAAGCGAATTAATCTTTTTGAATGTGAGTTGTAATTTGTTGCTCAAATATAGTTATATATTGAGTTAGACACGTGGATGTACCTAAATGTAACATTGATGGCGGCAAATTGGGTACAATTGTACCTACTTGGATTTCTTTTGAACTAGGATTTAAATTTGGAGGTATTCCACAGTGAGGGTGGGACATTTTTGCTCGAATTTGGCTCATAGTTTAAGTAAATTCTCTTTAACTACTAGTTATAGAAGTTTTGAATTTTTATCACTTAAAAATAATACTCATTTGATACGAGGCTAATGAAAAATAAATACCAAAAATAAAAATTAATAAATTAAGAGTGACGGGTGGGACTACAAAATCATCCGCCTATGAGGGTAGATCACCAACTTTCCAATTTCAGAAATATTCAGGTAGTTCACAAGGTCTCCTATACACCCTATGTGCTATGCTTTAATCAAATTTTATATTGGAAGCCATGGAAATAACAGAAATCCTAAGATTTTACATTTGCACAACTATAAATATTATTTTTAAAATTTTTATGGCATATATTTTAATGAGAAGCTAACATCCCATCTGTACCTCAACGTGACTTGTATATTTAGGATATAAAAACACTTTTTTTAGATTGTGACGGGTTTGACAAGTGGCATGGGAGGCACGTAATGTGCGAACAAGGTTTTATGACTAACTGCATTTTTTATCTTTGCTCTGCTGGATTTGTACAACTGCGTTAACGCACGAAAAGGCAGTAATTTAACTGAAATTTACTAGCCTTTTTTTGGCGGCCACATGCCACATTTGACCCACATGCTAAATAAAAATACCTTCGGAGGTAAAATAAGTTGATTGCATGTAAATAAATACCTTAAATTTCCTGTGATATATGTTTTTTGGTCCTTCACCAAGAAACGTCAAGGAAATATTTGTGCAACCTTTGAGAAATTTAAAGCTCTCAGTTAGATATACGCCATCAAAAAAAAAGGAAAAATTGAAGGAATACATTTTTAAAGAGTAAAATAAGTGATAGTTTCCAGTCCACATTTGAAGACCTTGGTCAAATATATTACATATAACTTCTGGTCAAGATTGGATACCATTTAAGAGTATCGCATAGGTGTCAAATTTTAGATTACTCTTTGGAGACTAAAAAAATTTAATTTGAATATTTCGATACTCATTACCTAAAATCGATAATGGCGATATGAAAAATAAATTATGTTCCCGATTAAAACGTTTAAGGCGGGGATCCGAGCTCAGATTGCCCTAGGAAGGCTCAACTTTAATCACACTTATAAACCGCTTCTTATTGAGACCGAAAGGTATGTGATATCGTCAACTATAGTATTCTCGATTTTGGGTTTTAAATAGAAATCAAAAAGTTAAATTTGAATACCTTGAGTTTTCAAAGAGATACTTGGCCCCTGTGCAACACCTTTGAAACGTCTCCAATCCAGAAAAAACGCTTGACGTTTCTAAAGTATGCCAGCTCTCTACTTTAAGTT
>JARSSU010041121.1:0-23470 GCA_029619165.1 Eurosta solidaginis
ATAGTTTGGCGCGATTAGTATTTGAGTGGCGCGTTGCGGCAGTCGCCATACACTTCACGCAACGGTTGGTCGCCATAATTTTCGCCTTATTCGGCTTATGACATGTTTCACGGCAGTCGGTGGCAGACTATAAAGCTGGCTCCGGAAACTAAGTTTCCCTCAATGACAACGAATTACTGTTGTGCTGACGGCTTGTAGCGGAACAGTAATAAGATTATGAGAGAGAAAATTAAAGAAAATTTTATACACGAACCTATGTAGAGGCAAAGCGCGGGCTGCGGTACAGTACAAAAGAACTCCCTGTGAAGTGCGGCGTTGTACCGCCGGACAAGAATATTAGCGAGGCGGCGCAATACTTCGTATTAAGCGATTTAGATAAAAAATAATGAAAACGTTCGAAGTGTTGTGCTATAAAGTTTATGCAAGTGCAATGGTAACGCGAGCGGTTAGTAGAATAACATGTACGCTGTTTGGTAAACTGTTGTGCGGGAAGCAAGGGCTTAGGTGCGTGGGGGGGTCGTTATTGCCACGGATGCCTCAACATATTCCTCCTTCATGTCATCCCTATCTCTCCGGCTGCAGAGGGTCAAGTCTGTCCGGAGAGGCCAGCACCGATCCATTGATGTCAGCCAACGCTGAAAGAAAGATTAAACAAATTGCCGATAAAGTAATCTCGCTTATATGTGAAGTTTATATATAAGCGATAATACTTGCCGCGTTAATCTTCTCCGGCGATGAGGATCAAGTCGTCCGAGAGTCCAATATGTCCAGTATATGAGCACAAGTGCTCCGCATAGCTCCCGGCGAAAGCAGGAGACAGTGTCAAGTCGTGGGTCGTCCTCGAGGCGTTGGGGTCTTGGGCACATCAAACGCTTGGCCGCGCTTGGAATGATAGGATCCTCATATGTTGGGGTGGGGAGGTACGCTGTTAACACAGCAATATTGAATAAATTTTTTTTTTGCTCGTTCAAAAATTTAGTGAAAAAAAAACTCGAAAAGTTTTACTAGCTGGTGTTCCCTCCTAGGAACCGGGTTGGGGTGGTATCCACAGTAATGGTTTGGAGCTGGATTCAACAGTCCTTTTCTTTACGTTAGTAGCTGTCGCCGCGCGTTATAAAAAAGTACTTTTGGTGTTTGGGTGGGTGCCCAACACCGGTTTGGAGACTTAAAACTATATTCAGCGCAGAAGCACTTATTGTTTCACTTGTTTTTTTTTTGTTGGGTATTGCATCAACAGTATACACAATCACCTAATTAATATTAAGCACTTAAGCTTCCACTGCAAGTTGATCTCGCCGGTTAGCAGTATATAAAATTTTTTATTTTTTTACCGTTCGGAGTGTGTGTTTCTTCGAGATTAATACCGTCTTGTGACACCTCTTTCGACGGTTTTTGGGGGTAACAGTGCGACCGTACCCGGCATACTAAATTTTTAGAACCATAAATAAAACTTATAAAAATTGTGTTTACGCAAAAAGGGTAAACACGTAGTAGCGTCATAATGAAAATGTCCCAAAAAAACACATGGTGAGAGCTCACGTGTTGAAGGTTCTACATGATGAACAAAGCTTTGGTTGAAGATAACGCATTTGGACGGCAGTAGGTATGGTACGAGAATAAGAGGACAAGAGGTAAAAATTATATATAGGTGGGTTATGATTGCAATAGACATTAAGAGAAAGACTCGTCGGGAAACAGCATAGGATACGGTTGCTTATTTCTAGCGTTTCGGATAGTATAAAAAGAGGGTAACTGAAGGAGAACAAATGTTAAAGTAATAATATAGGCAGCATATCGAGCTTAAAGTGGGGCGCGGCGGCCGCTTTTCTGATAAAGAGGATATCCTTGAATTTTGTGTGCGTTTTTAAAGTGTTTTTTAATTCCGCCTGGTGCATGCGATAGACCCATTGAAAGGGTGCAGTGTCGTGCTCGATAAAATATAATTTCTAGGTGTTTCTTTTTTGATATATACGGCCATATTGCCAATGGAATTCTGCGCGGTTTCGGTCTAATAAGTCGGTAAGGGTAGGAGAGGGCGACACAAAACCCAACCACCAGGGACCAGGCAGTTCCTCGCGGCATAGAGATAGTGGAATTATTTAATAATCAAGTGTGAGTCCGTAAATGTAGAATGAATTTGTTTTTTAATATTATCATCTAGAATCCTTTCGCGCCGTTATGGGGTTAGCATGCTGACCGAGTTCTATTTTTGACATTTCTGTCACCAGCACTCTTTCAATAAGGTCCGCAGGCACGGATTTCCTGGGTGAAGATTTCCACTCAAGCAGTGTTTTTTTGCGTAATCCCAAATTCTAAAAATTTACTATCTCTTTGATTTTTCTTTTGATTAAAATAATTTTTTGCGGATACATTCGTTTCATATTGCGTGTAGGTATGAGGGCAATATAATATTAATATATGTGTGACATAAGGCGCGTGAACGCCAAATCGGTTTTGGGAGCCTTAATGAAAGAATTTAATTGGCGCTAATTGAGATTTCATTCTCGTAGTGGGAACCGGAGGTGGCCAGTGAAGCCTTTTTAAAGCGCCAGGGAATCACATTTTTTGCGAATCACACTTTTTGCGAATCACATTTATTACGAATCAAAATTTTTACAAATCACGATTTTTACGAAAACTACGAATTTCTACGAATTCGGTATCAAATTTTACAAATGCAACAATTCTTTGTGCAACTTCAACATCAAATTGTTACGAGTATCAACCATTTTTATAAAATCAACACCGTTTATGTACAAAGTCCATATATTCCTACATATTCGACGTCATTTTATACAAACTCAGCGTCATTGCCTACAAATCCGATACAATTCGATCTCCGATCTATCAAAACCCTACAACATTTTTATCAGCAAAAATCGTAGTTGCATCTCATCACGATTTTGGTATTACCATTTCATCACCAACAAATCCTTTTATGTGCGTCTCGGAAAGCTGCGTCCAATTGGATTTGTTTATTCACCTAGCCATTTACACCTAACGTTGGAGCGACCTACCTCATTATAGCATTCAGCAAAAAAGTTCACCATAGCGTAATTTGTACAAAGCTTTTTATGGTAGATAGAAAATTAACAAAACGAGTCAGGGTAGTCTAAGAATTGTTTTTTTTATCCCAAATTTTAAACTGTATGAAATATGAATTTTACATTGATGTGCATGGACATATATCCGAGTCACTATAAATCTTTTCCGTTTTAGTCTTAAACGTAATATTCGATTAAACCAAAATTTATAAAATTGTAAGGCGTCTATGAGTCACAAAACATACCAGAACGATTAATTAAGCTGTTTTTTTTGTCTTACCTTTTTTTGCAGGGGGTATGAACCCTGCACCAATATGCTCCCCAATCCCCACATAAAAGAGCTCTTTTAGGCAGGCATTAGGGTGTGTTTAAAACTACTTTTTTTATATAACTCCACTTGAGTAGATAAGAGTTTGGTGATTTTGGCGACAGAAAGACCCAGAAATATATTTGAACATTTGTCATACAGTTTTTTTTTATATGGAATTTATGAGCACATTTTGATTCTTTTTAGGTTGATAATATTTATAGGCCTGTTTACGCGTGCATAAATACTGTTTGTAATACGTTTATTTTACTTTATATGTTTGCATAAGGATACACATTTTTTTTTGCGAAGAAGGAACCCATATGTGTTAAATTAAAATTTACATATATGTATATATATAAATTAAGGTGTTTGAAGAAAAATATTATTGAATATAAACGAAGCTTGATTTTTTGTATAAGATTTTATTTCATATCGTGTATAGATTTTAAGATTATGTTTATTAAAATGCGTTATTGAAGTGAAAAGAGAAGTAATATGGCTGGCTAATTTCTTTTGGGGCGGGATGTAGGATGGAATGATGAGGAGGTAAGTAGGAGTATGGAGCATGGCATTAGGGTGACCGCAGAGTAGGTTGCACGATGCGAGCGGTCCAAGGTTGGGTGGGATTCCTGTTGTGCGGTGGGTAAGTGAACCCGAAGAGGTTGAACGGAAGAAAATAAATATATGTGTGCGTCCGGTTCCAAGATGGCGGGTTGAGAACCACGGCCTGCCAAACGTACTGAGCTAGCTAGGGCCACCATCTGGAACCAAAGCAACGTGTACGTGACAATGTTATTATTAAAGTACTTACTATTCTTTATATCAACTGTATTAATTTAAGTTGCAATATCACGTACATATATAATAAGGGATGTGATACGATTGCTATCGGAATTAGATTTGAAACCAATCAATACTCCTGCTAAGGGTTGGCAGAATTATTGCTTGAATGATTAGATTTAGAACAATAATAAGTCTGACCATTACAATTCGTACATTTTAAGTTCATCAATTACGACAGCAATCGGATTCCACGACACCTTTGAATATTCTTGATCTGAAAAAAGAGTACACCTAATCTGAATTTCTACTAAGCTTTAAGTTGTAGATTATTTAAATAATTGGAGTTTTTTCTGAAGCTTAAAATTATTTTCTGTTCGCTTGGAAAAGATTTCAATTGGAAAATAAAAACCATAAGGCGAGTTTATTTATATTAAAATTCTTACTTTTCTTTTTTATCAACTGTATTAATTTTAGTTACATTTCATGTACATGTATAATAAGGTATGTCGTGATACGATTGCTGTTGGAATTAGATTTGAAACCAATCAATACTCCTGCTAGGGTTTCAGAATTATTGCTTGAATGATTAGATTTAGAACAATAATAAGTCTGACTCAATTACTAGTCCTACATTTTTTAATTCATATTTTACTTTATTACTTTCAAATTCAGTTACGACAGCAATCCGATTCCACGACACCTTTGAATAATATTCTTGATTTGAAAACAAGGGTAAATCTAATCTGAATTTCTACTCAGCTTTAAGTTGTAGACTTAAATTGATTCAAATAATCAAATTTTGTGTTCGAAAACATGTAAACAACTCAAATTATACATGAATATAACACACTTCTGAATTGCCCAAATGTAAAGTTAGCTGCAGCAGCAATATAGCTCAAAGCAATTAATATATTTTTTTGTTATTAATTAAGTACTTACTTCCTTTTTATATTAAATGTATTAATGTAAGTTGCAATTTCATGAATATATGAGGCTCCCAAGATGCAAACCAGATGAATCCATGATAACTTATAAAAGCACAAAAAAGCTGAAATTTTGTAAATTGTTATGAATTTTCAATACGGGTTTTTAGAATGTTGCTAGGCGATGCAATATTGTCGCAATTTAAATATTATTTTTAAATTTTTAAATATCTGGTTTTACATCTAGCGCCTCATATATTCTTTATTTGGCAAAAATTTACTAAATCTAATGATATGTTTTAAATAAATGTTTGGTTATTATAATTAAAAATAAATATTGAAATTTAATTTTTTTGGTTCATATTTTATTCTCGTGGCTGCTCCAGGTAAAGTAAATCGGCAGGTAAAATTCAAGTTATATGGCGGTTATATAAATGGCAAAACAGCAGTAAACTTTATTGTCAACAGACTCGAAAATGTACAGTGAAATGACTGAAGAAATGACCGCCATTTGACGAGCATTGTGCCGTGTGTGGAGCAGAACAGTGCTATTCTCACATCCTATAAGTGGGAGCGGAATGCACGATCACATTAATAGGAACGAAACGGAAAATTTGGTCACAAAAGTTCATCACGCCCATGCAAACGTGACTATGAATATAACCGCTGCAGAAAGTCACAATGACCGTAAAATGACTAGTCAAATGACGTGGAGCGTTTTTGCAGGGTCATTAAGACGATAATTGGTGACCAAGTAATTGGTAACGATTAAGTAATCGATTAGGTAACGGGTACCTGTTTTGTAGGGATGGTCCAACGATTTTTGCAGGGTTAGCGCACACAATCTGGCATCATAATCAAAGAGGATAGATATATAAGAGGCGTCAATCGTCAAAAAGTAGCGAATTTGCTCGCTGGAACGAAGTAACGAATGTTGACTGAGACATAGTCGGCCAGTTGTTGCCCATTTATATTCGTATTTCATTTTACTCATTTGTGGTGTATTTTCTCGGCGGCCATTATGAATGTGGGGAAATATGCCAAAATGAAATGGGTATCCATATTTACTTGAGCTCTTTGCAGATTTTGAGTTTTTGTGTATTTGCAGCAAATTTCAGAAATTTTGCTTATTTCTTTACAAACAAAAACCTGTTCATATACCCAAAATACGCCCTTTCATGAAATGTATGTAAATTAATCATACATTTATGAATTATCCCATCCCTTTTTGTTAATAAATTAAAATGTTAGGAAAATGTAAGCAAATTGAAATATCCCTGCAAAAACGCTCCACGTCATTTTACTAGTCATTTTACGGTCATTGTGACTTTCTGCAGCGGTTATATTCATAGTCACGTTTGCATGGGCGTGATGAACTTTTGTGACCAAATTTTCCGTTTCGTTCCTATTAATGTGATCGTGCATTCCGCTCCCACTTATAGGATATGAGCATAGCACTGTTCTGCTCACACACGTCACAATGCTCGTCAAATGGCGGTCATATCTTCGGTCATTTCACTCTACATTTTCCAGTCTTTTGACAATCAATTTTACTGCGGTTTTACCATTTATATAACCGCCTTATAACTTGAATTTTACCTGCCGATTTACTTTACCTGGAGCAGCCAAATGAATAAAATATGAACCAAAAAAATTAAATTTTCAATATTTATTATTTCCAATTTCAAATATGTACATGAAATTCGAACTTATATTAATACAGTTCATATAAAAAGGAGTAAGTACTTTAATAATAAATAAACTCCTTAATTGGTTTTTGTTTTCCAATTGAAATCTTTTCTAAGCGAGCAGAAAATAATTTTAAGCTTAAGAAAAAACACCAATTATTTGAATCAATTTACTAAACAACAGATTCGATTTACTCTTTTTTCAGATCAAGAATATTCAAAGGTGTCGTGGAATCCGATTGCTGTCGTAATTGAATTTTAAAGTAAAATATGAATTTAAAAATGTAGGGCTAGTAATTGAGTCAGACTTATTATTGTTCTAAATCTAATCATTCAGGCAATAATTCCGCAACCCTTAGTAGGAGTATTGATTGGTTTCAAATCTAATTCCGACAGCAATCGTATCACGACATTCCTTATTATATATGTATATGAAATTGTAACTTAAATTAATACAGTTGATATAAAGAAAAGTAAGTATTTTAATAATAAATAAACTCGCCTTATTGGTTTTTATTTTCCAATTGAAATCTTTTCCAAGCGAACAGAAAATAATTTTAAGCTTTAGAAAAAACTCCAATTATTTGAATCAATTTAAATCAACAACAGATTAGATTTACTCTTTTTTTCAGATCAAGAATATTCAAAGGTGTCGTGGAATCCGATTGCTGTCGTAATTGAGGAATTTAAAAATGTAGGACTAGTAATTGAGTCAGATTTATTATTGTTCTAAATCTAATCATTGAAGCAATAATTCTGCAACCCTTAGCAGGAGTATTGATTGGTTTCAAATCTAATTCTGACAGCAATCGTATCACGACATCCCTTATTATATATGTACATGAAATTGCAACTTAAATTAATACTGTTTATATAAAGAAAAGTAAGTACTTTAATAATAAATTAACTCTCTTAATTGGTTTTTGTTTTCCAATTGAAATATTTTCCTGTGCAAGCACATCGCTAACCTGTGTTGGCAAAAGATATGATTATACTGTCTTCGATAGATAGTCGGACGAGCCGCTACTCGGGGATGTAGAGATGACCGTTGTGTCGGTGGCCGCAGTTACAACAGCAGTTTCTAACTTTGCACCATCCGTACAGTGTGATGAATGCTTCACTGCTTTTTCCAATTGCTTGGCGCCAGCACTTCTTGCTGTTTGTAAAGCTTTAGCTGTAATGCAAATATATGGATGGTTTAAAGTGGTTTTCGTATGGTATTCAACAACTCACCCTTTACCATCATCACACCCTTCTCATCGATTTTGAATATGTGTACTGTTTCAGTATTCAGACCGTTCGTTTGGTGCAATATTTTCGATTTCATGAATATGTATACTTTCCGTTAGGCAGATAATTAGGTGCGTTCGATTCATTCATATACTGTGGGTATTTGAGCCGTAGACGCAATGGCAGATGTTTTGATTCTTTTTTTAGTGTAACATTTGTAAACAGTTGGGTTTCTCTGCTGTCACCATCACCTCTAGAGAGCTATTGAAGAAACGCTCGACCAAGATAATATGTTGCGATTTACGCGCTTAGATTTCTTCCACCTTATCACAGTTATTGATGGAGAAAATGCGAAAGCCATATTTACCATCCAATACGGAAATGGAACTGTAGACGAAGAAACATTTTATAAAATTTAATAAAATCAAAAAATGATAGTTGTGCTAAAATGGGGTAAAGTATTGTATGTTAAAGTATAGCGAAGTCTCAGGGGCTTTGTCCTGGTGAAAATTGAGTTGGAATAGGTTTTATTCTTCATTCTTAGAAACATGTACGAAGGTACCTGGTAAGATATTAAACATCCTCAACGCTTTTTTTGCAATAACTTAAAAAAAAACTCATATTCAAACTTCTGTTTAACTTCTAGATATCAATAGCTACCTTTCCCACCAGGAGTCACTATTGCTTCTACGCCTATGCTATTGTTTCCTACATCGATGAGCTTTGTAATAAAATAAACAGCTATCTCCCCAATCTCTCGAGTTTTGTCGCCTCGCGAAACCTGATATTGTCACCAACCAAATCATCGGTGACCTTATTTAACATATTTACATGGCCGCGCCAAATGTCGACCATATGACATTACCCTACCGAATGTCTTACACCCTAAAATCTTGGGTGTGACTTTCGATCAGGATCTACATTTTGGAGAGCATGCAGTAGCAATTGTAAGGAAAATCCAGAGCTGAAACAAATATTTAATATAATTCGATAAATCGGCAGTATAAATAGACGATTGCATGGTACGCGTCTCCGATATGGTCTCCAAGCCTAAAGGTCACTCAGTGGAAGCAAATACAGGCCTGCCAAAATGCTGCCCCCAAAACCGCTACGGGCTGCCTTCTTATGTCCTCGGAACACCACCTGCACAATGAACCGAGAAAACTCCCAATAAGGGAAAGAAATGAAATGCTAACCGAACAGTTTCTGTAGAATACCTTGAAACCTGGGCATCCCAACAGACATCTGATTGATGATCCAACACCGCTTAGGGGCTTAAAGAGTCATCTCCGTAAGCATTATGAGGAAATACGGCACCTGAGAACTCAGCCGTATGAAGCAAAAAAACACAAGCAGGTCCTCAGTGAACTCCACAAACAGGCGTCGGACCTTTATGCTAGGAATTGCCCGGTGAATCCAGTACTCAAAGAACAGTACCCAAAACTTGCGGAAGAGGACCGCATACTCCCCAGGGAAAAGCGAGTCACTCCAGCTCAACTTCGATCTGGATACTGTAACAGGTTAAACTCTTACCTATCCAGAATCAAACCCGACATACAAAATGTATGCCCGCTTGCAATGTGTCCACACATGACACCAACCATCTCTTTAATTGTACTGTGGATACTGCAACTTTCCTTGGACTCCCGTTAGAGGATACTGATGACAATTTGTGATCGGTCGCACCTATTGGATGGGGCGAAGCACTGCTACAACAACAACAATTCAGAATAATTGGCAATACATACCGGATCAGCGGTAACAGTCAAACATTGATTCTTTAACTCTTCCAGCACAGTTTGTAGATAAATGTACTCCTCTGGTAGTGGTGGCTTCTCTTTAGGTGGCTCTTGTTGTCTTTGCACTGGTGCAGGCTGTTCTGTGTAACCAACATTTGGTGGTTGCGTATTCCATGACTGTTGTTGCTGCGACTGCTGTGATATAGCTGAAGTTTGGAAGTTCATTTGTTGTGGAAATTGCTGTGTTGTTACGTTGTTATTTTGCTGAAATGTTGGATTATAGTAATTGCCCGGTGCTGTAGTTTGCGTTTGGATTGACATATGCTAATAAATACAAAATACAAATTACTGTTGGCGGTAGGTGGTGGTGGCTGAAAAAGCAATAAAATAACATCGAAAAGGTTACCTACAAATTCTCTTATATACTTGTCGTTAGTTGCATTTTACCTGATATTGTCCATATTGATCAGTATAACCATTTTGATTTTGATTTTGATTTGGATCAACGCCAAAGAGGGGATGAGTTATGAGTGCGGAAGCGGGTGCAGGATCCGGCTTCTTGGGCTGCTTGGTAAGAAGGTGAGTTTTTTATTTTTTAATTTGGCAGATGAAATGCATACGTGGCATGCTGGTATAGTTACATATATCAAAAATCAAGATAAAAATTGTTAGTTCCTAGTTATAGGGAAAATTAAACGCTTAATTTATGTCAGCAGGCAAAACGCTAACTCATTGCAAGTAAAAAAACAGGGAACATATATGCATGCATTCGATACCCTCCAGCAATTTTGTGAAGAGAATTCACATAACCTCTTTTTTGAGTTAAAAAACTCAAAGGTGAATTGTGGCGGTGCCCTCAAGAGCAAACTTGGATCATCCCTTTCATCATTAATAATTTTCTGCCAGCGTCGAGTGCCAGCGTAAAATGAATAAAATTTTGATAAAGATACGTGTAAAGTTCGGAAATTTTTTGATCTGACTTTGATATTACCGATAGATAGATAATTTAATTGAGGATTGCACTGCGAGCATTGGTCTTTTGTGCCCTCATCTTCTTCACAGCACCTCATCTAAGCCGACTTCCTTGATGAACTTTAGCAGTTCACTTGGCTTGATTGATTTAATGTGGGAATCCTCTGGCCATGGTGAGCCCATAAACTTAGCCCTACGTCTTGACATACAAAAACTAGTATATACGGTTATTGTATTTATTTTCAAGCACAACAGCATGAAGCATTCCAGTTACCAGTTGGTGTACTACCAAAATGGCTGGCGCTATTCATAGTCCCATAACCGCCGTGTTGTGTTTGGGGTAAATCGTTAGAAAAAAGCTACGTGTTTTGTGTTTGCTGCTGCTGTCTTGAATGATACGGCAGACGGCCATTAGTAACCATTGGTCCTTTTCTATAATTTACCGCATTATATATGCGTACGCGTAATTCCACCAATTCCATATTTTCTTCATTAGTACCCGAACCCAATCCAAATATATAAGCTAAGGCGGCTTTGAGCGCACCTTGTGACACTAATATACCACCATACTCTTTTATAAAATCGGCAAAGTGACCATTTAATTCCAAAGCAATGCCTTGCTGTTGTAGCGACTTACTCATTAACATCACAATTTCTGCCAATTCTTGCAACTCAAGAGTATTGGGCTTGTAATTGTTATTTTGATGCTCCAACGCCTTTAGTTGATGCCAAGCGGTGACCAATTTGTCAATACTACCCGCACACACATAACATAACATGGCATTACGGGTATATTCAATGCTTTGCAAGCGCTCTTGCAATATCCGATCACCTAATCAAAAATTTTCAAAGGTAGTTGAAAAGACGCGTCTCGACCCAGCGGGTTAGGGGATCAGAATATACCCGCGGTAGGTATGCCTGTCGTAAGAGGCGACTAAAATACCAGATTCAAGGGGCTGTGTAGCGCAACCTTTCAGGTTGCCAGCGCAATATATAGCTTCTCCAACCCCAATTGTCAACCTCACCTATCCGCGGCGAATCCTGTTTCACTAACAGACGAGGCTCTGGAGACCCCAAGCTCCTCATGGAACTTGGGGGTAGGGAGGGAATGGGAGGGAATGGCCTGAAGGTTTAATGTGGCCACATAAATCGTTCCCGAGATGGTCGGGCTAGCACCTTAATGGTGCTATGGTACCGGAGCGTACCGGATTTGTATCCGGCAAAGGACCATCACATCGATAACACTCCCCAAAGCCTTCGGGGAGCAACCTTATCGCTACAACAACAACAACGCGTCTCGACCTCCGTTTTAAGAATCCGAAAGCGGAAATCAAACATTTTCTGTCGAAAGCTATTTACAAAAAACCGTAAAATGACACCGAGAGGGTCCGAAATATGGGGCTCTATCCATAGTTTTTTTTTAATAGAACACCTTTCTGCATTGGCTTATAAAAAATTACCCTGGGTGGGTCCGGTTTGGGATCAAAACTAAATGCGCGCAGAAAAAAAACAATAAAACTTATGAATGTATACTCACCGAAATGGTGTGGCAATAACAGTGTTAGGTGTAGCAATTGATTGCGCCTTAGGTAACACTCCTGAAAAATCTGATTCATGTAATGGCGTACTAACGCCACCCTTCAACGGTGTTTCCATATGTGTAAGCGCCATCATATTCTGTGCTTCCTGCATTATGCGATTGGAGAAAGGTGCAGGTGTACGTGGAGTTGCTGCAACTTGTGGCGTAATAGAGTAATCGGCTAACAGCGCATCTGTTGTTTCAACACCACTTTCCCCTGCCACTTCTTTAGCTATTTCACTAGCACGTCCCAATTTGACCACTTGCTGCAACTCGCGATCGGTTATTTGTGGTTGCGGTAACACCAGTTTGGAGCGCTTTCTATCGGGTTCTAAATTTTTCAACATAGCTAGGCGCATATCATTTTCTTTACGTTGCTTGAGCTTTTGCTTATCTTTCTTGCGTTCGCGTTCTTCTTTCTCTGAACGCAGTTCACCATCCAGGTCCTGTTGGCGCATTTTATTAAAGTCTGGTTCTAGTTTTTCAACATTTTCTTCTGAGGTGTCATAGAAACCAATAGCGGGTGCTTTTCAAATGGTATCTCTGCATTGTAGTCGATGCCTTTAACACGTCTGCGATTACCACTACCAATACCGCCAGCACGCAATTCTCTACGCTTTTGCAGTGCGGCCAATCGACGTGCTTCTTCCAATTTTTTTCCCGTGCTTTACGCTTTGCTTTTTTGCCCTGTGTATTGGCAAGACGAGCACGTGCCTCAGACAGCATTTCCAGTTCTATTTACATTTAAATATTTTAAATTACAGCGAAAAAAAAACACAAAATTTTAATTTTCATACCATCTTCATCCATATCTTTGGGATCGGGACATGCAGGTTTCGTTTCGGGATTTGGATCAATTTCTCCTGGTTTCAGCTTACGCGGATCATCACCGCCATCCTCTCCATCTTCCTTACGTTGTGCTTGATCACTTTATTGATCAGAGTAAAATATATACATAAATATATAAAAATGATGTTATTTGCACTTCTCTGCATAACTTACAGTAAATATTCATAACGTTCTAAACATTGTGCCGCCGTGCGTCCAATAATCGGCGCAATTGTACGCCATTGTGTTGGATTTAATTTGGCTAAATGCAAAAGCTTTTCATCCTCCTCCCGTGACCATTCTGACATCTTTATGCTAGGATCAAGCCATTCGTACCAGCGTGCCTTACATTGCTTGGCAGATTTGCGGTGCAGCAGTGATGCAATACGTCACCACTGGTGTTTGCCATATTTCATTACAGCTGCTTTGAGGATTTCATCCTGAAAGTTATCAATTTAGTTAATAAACGGCCAAGAGTAACCAGTCGCGTCAAATGCTTACCTCAGTGTTTCTCTACACACCACCTTTTATCATAATTCGCGGCATGGTGCTATATAATTGTGAATTCTTTCGATGCGCACAAAAATCAAACCAAAAATTTTTGTCGAAATAAACAGCAAAAATCATGGTAATAGTGCAGTTTACGGTACCAACCGAAATTTGAGCCAAAATTTTCGAGTGAGGTATCAAAAGACGCGTATTCACGTCTAGATCAAGAATCCGAAAGCGGAGGTTAACTTGTTTTACCCGTTCAAAAGATATTAACGAAAAACCGAAAAACGGGGGTGGGATCCATAGTATTTTTGCGCAGAACACCTTTCTGCGTTGGCGGCCTTCGGCCGCGCTTATAAAAAATAACCCTGGGCTACGCCATGCCAAGTTCGGGTGTGTGGTATAACCGTGGCTACCGCCACGGTGATGCACAATTTTTTTTGTGGGTACAAACACAACAACAACCACATGAAAATCGCCAACTTCAACTGCAAATATCTCCGGACAGATAAAATTTTTCTTTACCGCCTTCGGATTATTGTTCTCAAGATTAGGGTGGGTACCGTAAACTGCACTACTACCAAAATCATTGTATATTAAAGACTTTGGGAAAATTTTAGAATAGCACCCCCCGAGTTCGGGGTAAAACTTGGCATCAAATGAAAGAGGGAGTTCTCCCGATCACAAATATATATATTTTAAAGTGCGCAAACTTGTAATTTAAAAGTTATTTGCTGTTAAAGTTTGCAAATTTCTATAGCACTTTAAATTACAATTTACACATCTTTCAAAACCTTAATCCACATAATATCTATATAAATTGGCAACGATAAACTTAAATTGCATTTTTGTATATTTCACATTTCATTTTTGCATTGTTGGGTTAGGTTTGATGGCACGGACGTTTATCCATAAAGCCAGGTTAAATCTCAGTTGGTTATTACTTATGATTGTTGTAAACAAGTTTATGTATAATGTTGGCTTCACTAATACACAATGGTAATACCAATTCCGGCCAGAACCATGTGTAGAAGCTTGCTATTCATATTTGACTATCCGTAATTTGTAAAATGGTATTTGGATGGCACCACGCCAGGTTATATTCAAAGTCTTCGTATTTAATGTTATATATATTTTTATGATGTAATTTCAAAGAGGCCAGAACCACGTGTAGAAGCTTGCAAATGGATGTCAATTATTGTAATTGTTCTCAAATTCTATTTAGATTGGCATTTCGATGGCACCACGCCAGGTTATATTCAATTTGTCAATTAATTAATGATCACAGAAAGTGATTTTAAAATTTTTGCAATCAAAATTGCAATTTAATGTTCATAGATATGCACAGTATTGCATAGCTTTAAAAACGAGCTGCTTATTCAGCATAAAATTATAATCCGTAATTTGTTCCGTTATAATTCCTTAATTTCCAGTATATGGCCTGTTGCCATGTGCTAAACATATTTCCCGTTACGACAGTTATACGTGAATCGAGTTGGTATTATGTGGCCCACGCCAGGTTATCAATTAATTATTTAGTGATTTTAATTATATTTATTGAGAAAGTTGATTTTGACACGAAACACGCTCCACTCACGCACAAAGCTGTGAAATTCCTTGCGATCTGGATTTGTACTCAACCACATGTTATTAAGCCCAATTTTCCATATGGTTGAGCTGCAAGGAATTTCAGCGAACCGTTCACTACGAGATTGAAAACGCGAATGTGCATTGTGTTTACTTATTATAAATGTTTTTATTAAATCAATCCCGCTTTTGTAGCAACATGCACATATATATATATATATATATATATATATTTTATAGATGACATTACAAAGCTGTGCTGCCACATATATATACGTATACACATATAAAATTTGTATAGAAATTTGCAAACTTTAACACGAAATAACTTTTAAATTATATCTTTCCGGAGATATTCCATTTAAAACTCTCAAAATTGAAAAAATTTTCCACCACAAATGTTTTGCTGTCTCTGCTGAATTAGAAATGGCGGATTTTTTTGCACGCAAAAATGACGTATTTTGCTATCCCTATAAAAATGATAGGTGCGAGAGAGCACGATACATTGTGGGAAAGCAAAATTTGTGAGCATGCTATTTCATTTGCACAATTTTTCATTTCAAATCGTCACCCCTGTCAAAAATTCGTGTGACTGTGTGCGTTTTTGGTCACACGATTTTTGCAGGGATGCATGCAAATAGTGTTTTGCCGACGGCATTTGCACACTTAGAATTTCTGTGCACACGAAATCCATTGCATATTTATAAAACGTTAATTTGCATAAAATGTATGCATATTACCATGAAGTATGAATTATTAATAAATTGAAAAATTGAAATAAATAAAATATTTGATAACAATTGAATAAATAAAAAATATTTAGTTATTATTTGGACTATGGGTGGGAGGGGAGGTACCTATAAAGAAATTTCCTAAGGCATTTTATATTCATTGTATATTTGTAAATTTGAGTACAATGATGTAAGTACCTATGTACTTCAATATTTTCAAAGGCAGGTTTGATAAGCCATGTCAAACTTAAATACATTTGACCTGCCTCAAATCAACCCTTAAATATGTAAATAAGACCGACCAACAATACATAAAAGACATGTGCATGTTGATCAGATGTTTGAGGCATTGTATTATTGAATATATATACAAAGAGGATAGATAGATAGATAGCAGCCACACTCAACCAAAACTCAACTTCCACTCAGTCAATTTTTATTTCCCCACACCTCGCTGTCAAATTGCGGACAAGATGTGAAGACAACTGGCCGACTATCTCCTCGGTTAACATCGAGTAAAATTTCTTTCAGCGATCAAAAATTTCTGAAAAGAAACGAATAGCCGATTGACGTCTCTTATTATATCTATCCTCTTTGGTTGAGCATTGTATTATTGAATATATATACAAAGAGGATAGATAGATAGATAGCAGCCACACTCAACCAAAACTCAACTTCCACTCAGTCAATTTTTATTTCCCCACACCTCGCTGTCAAATTGCGGACAAGATGTGAAGGCAACTGGCCGACTATCTCTCGGTTAACATCGAGTAAAATTTCTTTCAGCGATCAAAAATTTCTGAAAAGAAACGAATAGCCGATTGACGTCTCTTATTATATCTATCCTCTTTGTCATAATCATAAATGCCAATTTGTATGAAAAAATGTCAAAATGAATGGAAACAAACAAATGGCATATCAAAATGTAAACGTCACTTAGAACTTACATAGAAAATCAAAATTCAACAGACTTCTAAAGGGCCCATTACTGATATTTAGCATAGAATTGACTTGGCTTGAGAACTGTCACTTACAGTTCTGTTAAATGAACATTGCATGTTACTGATTACTCAAAACTTAGCAACACCTAACTTGACTTAGAAGTCTGTTGAATTTTGATTTTCTATGTAAGTTCTAAGTGACGTATACATTTTGAGTTGCCATTTGTTTGTTTCCATTTCATTTTGACATTTTGTCATACAAATTTACATTAATTAAAAAATAAATTTCAACGCTGATTATGATGCCAAATTGTATGCGCCAAGTGGAGTATAATCGTGGCTAAGTTGCCAAGTTTACGCCAAATCAAGTCAAGTCTATGCAAGTATCAGTAATGGAAGCTTAAGTCAAGTTGTGTTGCTAAGTTTTGAGTAAACAGTAACATGCAATGTTCATTTAACAGAACTGTAAGTGACAATCCTTAAGCCAAGTCAAGTCTATGCTAAATATCAGTAATTGGGCCTTTACAAACAGCCAAAATCCTCTCAACCAAAGATGACTTGATACGCAACCCTCTCATTTTTGCGCTCTCACGAGGGATTTATCTCAAATTTGTGCTGGCAAAAATCGCGCCATCTGAAGCGGGTGCCAGAACAAAAAATGTGTCCCGCTCAAACTAAAAACGAGGCCAAAAATTTCAGTAAACTTTAGTTCACCTACAACTTTAAAATAGCGTTCAAAAATTATGGAAAAATGATAAAAATACTGTTTTAGTGTAAGTATTATCAGTTCGAAGGCGGAGTGTAAATATTAGGGGGACTCATGATAGCATATAAACTTATAGGGTGTAAAATTATATCCAGCCGTATTATTTCCAAAAAAATTTTTTGATTGTTATACAAATTAAAAAATACCAAGATTAAGTGAAAAATCAAAACTTAAACGCCTTTACTTGCTGATGTTGGAGATTTTTGATGAAAATGCCGTCTGTAATGTCTGCAAGGTTGCATTCCTTTGAGTTTACCGCGTTTACACAATGAAATGTGCGCGTAAATTTATACAAATTGTGTAAATTATTTTTCATACAAAATTTGACAGCTCGTGCGTAAACTAGATAAATTTATACGTTTACACACTTTATAAGGCATTTATACGGTTACATAAGTCCCCCTATTATTTTCCATTCAAAAGTTATCACTAAAAACAAGTTTGTATGTATGAAGTCCCGATCGCAACCAGTCCATTTTGATCACAGAACTTGGAACGTCAGACATGTAGGATAAGCCCTATCCATTAAGTGATGTTAACTATTATATCGTAGGTCCGATTTACTGAAATTTCAAAAGTAAAATATGGTTTTCACTGTGAGTTAAATGCGTTACAATATATGACTAATTAATTTAATCAAAATGTAAATTTTACTTAGATTGGTTTATATTTAACTCTAACTAGTCGTATTATTGTAAAATAAGTTTAAAGAAATTAATATTTTACTACTATCATTTTATTAAATGATTGAAACTATAATCGCCGAAATGTATTCCAAAAATCCCCATATTCATATCTATTAACTTTTGTATGGAGTGGCATCATTGACAAATGTTATAAAAAATGTGCATTTTGACCACTGATCAGTAGGGGGACTCATAAAAGCATATAAACTTATAAGGTGTAAAATTATATCCATTTACACACGCGGTTATATGAACGCACCTAGTAATACTCTTGATAAACTTGATTGTTTATCAGCTGTATTATTGGCAAACAAAATTTTTTTGATTGTTATACAAATTAAAAAATGCCAAGATTAAGTGAAAAATCAAACTAAAACGCCTTTACTTGCTGATGTTGGAGATTTCTGATGAAAATGCTTGCTGTAATGTCTGCAAGGTTGCATTCGTTTGAGTTTATCGCGTTTACACAATGAAATGTGCGCGTAAATTTATACAAATTGTGTAAATGATTTTTCATACACACTTTGACAACTCGTTTACGCACTAAATAAATTTATACGTTTACACACTTTATAAGGTATTTATACAGTTACATGATTCCCCCTAGTGATTTTGACACCGCTCTCTTGAAACAAAGAGTTGCAAATCCTTTCATCTATGCTCTCAACTATCTCCCTACAAGACAGGTACCCGTTAGCTAATCGATTACTTAATCGTTACCAATAACTTGGTCACCAATTATCGTCTTAATTAGGTGACTCATGTAACCTTATAAATGCCTTATAAAGTGTGTAAACGTATAAATTTATCTAGTGCCTAAACGAGCTGTCAAATTTTGTATGAAAAATCATTTACACAATTTGTATAAATTTACGCGCACATTTCATTAGGGGGACTCATGTAACCGTATAAATGCCTTATAAAGTGTGTAAACGTATAAATTTATCTAGTGCGTAAACGAGCTGTCAAATTTTGTACGAAAAATCATTTACACAATTAGTATAAATTTACGCGCACATTTCATTGTGTAAACGCGGTAAACTCAAAGGAATGCAAACCTTGCAGACATTGCAGCAGGCATTTTCATCAGAAATCTCCAACATCAGCAAGTAAGGGCGTTTTAGTTTTGCTTTTTCACTTAATCTTGGCATTTTTAATTTGTATACCAATCAAAAAAATTTTGTTTGGCAATAATACAGCTGATAAACAATCAAGTTTATCAAGAGTATTACTAGGTGCGTTCATATAACCGCGTGTGTAAATGGATATAATTTTACACCTTATAAGTTTATATGCTATCATGAGTCCTCCTAATGACTTTTACATTGCTGTCGTGAAAAAGGTAACGCATGCGCTCTCTCAAAATAGTGTACTTGTGACTCGCTTTTCGCTCTTAATAATTGTGATTTCGACATTCCCTCTCGCTCGATGTTATTTATATTTTTAAGTTACTTCATTAGGTATGTTTCGTTATCGCTAACCAAACATATGCAACAACAACAACACGGGTAACTGGCCTATCGGTTACCCGTACCGGTTACCTTCTGTCAATTCGCTTTTTATAGGAATGAAACGCGTCCCTTTTGTTTAAATAACATTTAATTATGAATAAATTATGTATACAATGGTTTTTACAAATAATTTCCTTAATTTTCTAGTAAACCTTACATATGTGCATATTTATATGTACAAACTACATATGTAAAGACATAAACTCATTCGTAGTCGTGCCCTTTCTGAAACCATTTTGAGTTTCGAAGCTCACACTGATGGTGCTAAATTTTTCCTGCGCGGGTGGTGTTGTTAGTATCAGTTTGCATAGATATGAGTGTTGTAGATATAATACCGAATATATGCAGCCCATTTCGTGCTATCAAAGTCGATTTGCAGGTGATGTTGAGCCTTTGAACTTGACCCTTTCCATAATATGCGTGGTAGGGCCTTATATGTGATACTGAGAGGCCGAGGGACAGTTGTCGCAGTTTTCTTGTAGTTTGAGCAAATGTACGTTCTTCTTACAGCCACAGCTGGAATATTGCTATGCCCACATCGTCAAATCGAATTACCTAGAATGAAAAAGAAACGAATATCAGTAAGGATAGATAATAGTTACGTTCCATTGAGACTTGAGCGAGATACGGATAGAAATTTAACATGCAAATGCAACAACAACGTTGTGATCCTGATATTTATCTGGTTCAATTTCTGATCCGTATAGCAGTTCTGTTCGTTTCGTTTTCTGTAGTAGATTTTTTGACAGCTAATGTATACTGAGAGGTAGTGCGCTACTTTTTTTTTGGGCGAGATGTTTATAAATGTCTTCTATACATTTTCGTGGGGTATTTGTGTTTATTTTTCGACTGTATTTAATTAATTAATTTAATTCTCTTTCCAAAAATCACAGTTGCACAAGGGGCCTACACGGCATGGATAAATGCGAGACAATTAAAAATGTCCCTCTCAGAAAACATTCGGCATCAATTTTTTCAATTTCCAGCGAGATACTCGCCACAAAATAACGAGTGACGGCTCTTATTGTATTTATACTCTTTGCTGTTACCAAAGAGGATAAATACAATAAGAGCCGTCACTCGTTATTTTGTGGCGAGTATCTCGCTGGAAATTGAAAAAATTGATGCCGAATGTTTTCTGAGAGGGACATTTTTAATTGTCTCGCATTTATCCATGCCGTGTAGGCCCCTTGTACAACTGTGATTTTTGGAAAGAGAATTAAATAAATTAATTAAATACAGTCGAAAAATAAACACAAATACCCCACGAAAATGTATAGAAGACATTTATAAACATCTCGCCCAAAAAAAAGTAGCGACTACCTCTCAGTATACATCGAGTAAATGCCAAAAAAATAACGAGTGACGCCTCTTATTGTATTTATCCTCTTTGGCTTCGAGATGAAGATCAGCTCGTTACCCTTCGTGGAGAACATGAGGAGCCTCAACGACGGATCGACGAATTACGTCAGCAAGCACAAAAACAACATAACCGTCAAGTGGAGAATCTGCAGCCACCATCACCGCAACCAAGACAACAGCAGCAGCAGCGGGATTATGATTTTGCCGCTAATTTCGCCGATCATCGCCCTGCAGTTCATCGTGTTGCAGTAAAACTGCCGCCTTTTTGGTCTGACAAACCAAAATTATGGTTTTCGCAGGCTGATTCGCAGTTTACGGTGTCCGATATCACAAATGAGGTAACAAAGTTCCATTATGTTGTTTCGCAGCTGGACGCACGTATCACACTGGAAATCGAGGACGTTATAGAAAATCCTCCTCCGCTGAATCCATACACGTTTTTGCGCACAAAATTGATTGATCGTTTGTCTCCGTCTGAGGAACAACTAGTCCGCCAACTTATCAGTGAGGAAGAGCTCGGCGATCGCAAACCATCGCAGTTTCTCCGTCACTTACCCTCTATCGCTGGTACAACTCTCGTGCAGGATAACCTCCTTCGTCAACTTTGGCTTAAACGTCTTCCGTCCAACGTCCAGACTATCCTTGCGACACAATCTGAACTGCAGCTCGACAACATTGCGGAGCTTGCTGACAAGATTGCCGAAGTATCACTTAGCACACCGACTTTCGCTGTAATGCAGCGCTCAGAGATAAAGTATCGAAAGCAACCTATTAAATATGATTGCTGATCTACAAAGCAAGTGGCCGAATTGTCTGCTTTTCGTTCGTGCCCTTATCATTCCCATAGTTCTTCCAACAGCTCTCGACGCCGTAGCAAATCTCAAAATCGAAGCAACTCTAACCAAAAAATTTGTTGGTACCATAAAAAAAGCAAAAGAATGTATAAGCGTCCCTGTAATTATTTGGAAAACGGAAAAAGCAGTCTGTGAATGCGGCATCAGACTGCTTGTCAACCAGTTGCCGCCTAATTGTCACTAATAAAATATCTAAAAATCGTTTTCTCTCGTCGATACTGGTTCTGACTTATGTTACTTTCCTCGACTTCTGTGCTGCAAATGGAAGCAAAATCAAAACATATGATTTTCTAACCTTGAATCTCAACTTAGGACTTCGTCGTGATTTTCCATGGAGATTTATCGTCGCTACCAATAATTGGATCGGATTTTCTCGCTTATTATCACCTTTTACCGATTGTCGTGCAAAACGCATAGTCGACGTCACAACTGGTCTTCAAGTACACGGTTTTTCTCAGCCTTCATCGCAAAGCAGTGTTAAAGCAGTTAAGTATTCGTCGACTTTCGGTGCTCTCATTTCTCAATTTCCTGAAATTACTCGTCCACCAGGTTTACCTCGTAATATAAACGCGAGACTGTTCATCACATTCGTGCAACTCCTGGACCACCGGTGACAAGCAAAGTACGACATGTCGGGAATTGCCCGGTGAATCCAGTACTTGAAGAAAAGTATCCAGAACTCGCAGAAGAGGAACGCACACTCCCCAGGGAAACGCGTGTCACTCTTGCTCAACTTCGTTCTGGATACTGTAACAGGTTAAACTCTTACCTATCCAGAATCAACCCCGACATACAAAATGTATGCCCTGCTTGCAATGTGTCCCCACATGACACCAACCATCTCTTTAATTGTAATGTGGAACCAACGACTCTAACACCCCTTTCCTTATGGTCCACCCCTGTTGAAACGGCAAGTTTCCTTGGACTCCCGTTAGAGGATATTGATGACAATTTGTGATCGGTCGCGGCTATTAGGTGGGGCGAGCATTGCTACAAACAACAACAACAGCAAAGTACGACGCTTAAATCCTCAGAAATTAAAAATAGCTAAACAAAAATTCGACGCTATGTTACAGGCTGGTACAACTCGTCCATCAGAGAGTTTTTGGTCATTGTCTTTACACTTGGCACTAAAAAGTGATTCAACTTGGCGCCCTTGTGGAGATTTTCGTGCATTGAATGCTCGAACTATCCCATATCGGAATCCTGTCCATCACATTCACGACGTCACTCACTTTATCGATGGTTGTACGGTATTTTCGAAAATTGATCTTGTTAAAACTTATCAACAAATTCCTGTAGCCGAAGATGACATTTCCAAAACTGCTATTATTACTCCATTGGCCTTTTTGAATTTCCATTCATGACGCTTGGACTTCGAAACGCTGGCCAGACCTGTCAAAGGTTCATGGATGAAGTTTTGCGAAGTTTAGATTTTTGTTTC